>JAODAL010049335.1:0-28267 GCA_025379985.1 Phyllomedusa bahiana | reverse complement strand
CCCCGGGCATGACCCTATTTAAGCTCCCCCCTTCCTTAGCACCTTGCCAAATCGATAGTGCCGTGTGCTGAGAGGAAGTTTTCCCTGAGTGTCTTGTCCGTCTACTGTGTAACGTACCTTCTGCCTCCGTCCGTTGACCAGAAACCCATTCCCGGCCTGTCCTGACCTCTCCCTGTCCCCACTATGAGCCTGCTTCACGATTCTGTACCGCGCAGCGCCTCGGCTGCCACCGCAAGCAAGTCACGTCAGGGTAGCGACCTGGTAGTAATCCGCCGCAGCAAGTCCATCCCGCTTTGCGGCGGGCTCTGGTAAAAACCGGACCTACTTAGACTTCGTTACCTGGCGTGGCTTACACCATCGCTTGTGGTGGTTCAGAGGATCCACTGCCATATCCATTACAAAAACATTATCCTCTAGTGTGTTGATTACTTTACAGAGCTTAGTATCATCTGCAAAGATTGATATTCTACTGTGAAATCCATGTGTAAGGTCGATAATGAATATATTAAAGAGAATAGGTCAATACTGACCCCTGTGGTACCCCACTAGTAACAGGGATCCAGTCTGAGTATGTACCATTAATCACTGTTACAATGCATAGCAGTACTATACACTGAGGGCATGGTAATCCCAGCCCTGTTAGGCTTCCAGGTTGCTAGGGAGAGCTTCAGACACTGTGATCGCATCACAACAGTGCCGATGCAAACAGAGGAAGCTATGTCCCTCTGTCTTACTCTATTGCGACTGTGGCAGCTAAGGGTTAATTGTAGCTCTGGTTGTGGACAACACAGCATGGAACCAGCTGTAATATGCGATGTCCAGGACATACCCTTACATCCATTTGTGGGAACACCTTCCCAGCTAGGACGTATGGGTACGTCCAACGTCAGTAAGGGGTAAAAAATTTTCACGTACAGCATTTATTGAGTGTGATGTGCAGATGACAATGATTTTAGTTGCGTATTTTTTGGCGTGTCGTAATGCCCCTGATTTTGGGGGGGGTGTGGCAGGCGGGGCGCACTAGAACCGTACAAAGCTTTTGCAAGTCCACAATTTCCTTTCTGATATCTTGGCTGATTTCTTTAGACTTGGCCATGATGTTACACAAAGAAGCAGTGTGTTTCTGGTGTGAATTAAAATACATCCACAGATGTGTCTCTAATTAACTCAGATGTTGCCAATAAACCTATCAGAAGCTTCAAGGACATGACATAATCATATGGGCTGTCCCAAATTGCGTAAAGGCATAGTAATCCTAGTGTATGTAAACTTTTGACTTTGCAGAAACTAATAAAAATGCCTTAAATGATTCTCTCTCTCTCTCATTATTCTGGCATTTGGCAAATATAAATAATTTTGGTTCCTAATTGACCTAAAACGGGTAAGGTTTTTTCTGATTTAATTTCAGATAGTGAGTAAAACATGCATATGTGTCTTTTTATATAGTGTATGTAAACTTCTGTTTTCAACTGTATGTAATAAATAATAACCTTATAAATTGAACAACCCCTTTAAGAAATGAAAGCTGAGCACTGATTGGTTGCTGTGGGCAACAAAGACTTTCTTAGGCCTCGTTCACACGGCTTATTTAGGGACGGATTGGCGGCGTATTTCACGTGCGGATTTGCGCTGCAGTACGGCGCCAATCCGTCTTGTCATTACGGTTTAATGCACTGCTTCATGGGAGAACAGTGGAACCCGTCGCTCCTCCCGCTCGGCAATCCGCCGCGGTGGGAGAAAGTGACATGCACATTATTTACGGCGCGGACGCGCCGTAAACAATGCATTGTCTATGGGGGCGGGAGCGGGCCCCGCCGCGTCCGGCCCCGCCCGTCCCGCCCCTTATTCACGGCGGATTTGTGAGCTCAATACGGCTCACAAATCCGTCGGGAATAAGCCGTGTGAACACGGCCTTACTGTTAGGCTATGTCGACACGACGAGTACTTCAAGTTGGAATCCATATTTGAAAAACTGAAAGTAAACCACTTCCATTGACATGAATAGAAAAAAATGCGTATTTTCAGTGGTTGGTTTTACACCATAAAGAAATTTAGAACATGTTCATTCTTTGGTCAGAAAATACATGGAAATTTACTATTGATGTTAATGGGGATGGCCAAAACCCACAGAGAAATAAATGGGTCTCGTTTCTGATTGCAAACCATGAGTGAAATAAGCAATTTTAAGGCTATGTGCACACGACGAGTATTTCAAGTCGGAATCTATGCAGATTTGGACTTGAAATGCTTCTCTAAAACCGAGGAAGTAAATCATCCCCATTGACCTCAATATAAAAAATACACCTTGTAGTTCATACAACATGTATTTTGTCAGTCGGTTTTTAAGAGTAAAAAAATTAGAACATGTTCAACATACAAATGTACATTATATACAGCTAATAGTTAATAGTAAAAAAAATAGTAATAGTAAAACTTTGTCAGGGGTAGGTTAAAAATAGTTTTCTGCAGCCAATGCAGTGAGCAAAAACTGGGGTTATGTGAAGGTTGCTTGGTTTGCTGAAGAAGGATGCATCATTTTGTTGAGGAAGCCTACACACTCTAGGGTATTACATTAGTCTAGCTATGAGGTTTTGAAGGCATCTATTGGTGTTGCCTCCTGGGGTCTCCACCTTTATTTCTAAGTTCAGTTAAGAATTAATTAACAGCAAGATGGGCTATATGCTTATTGCTTAAATGACAGGATTACAGAAGTCGAGTAATATCTATTACAGGCACCTAAAGTTAGTACCCCATAGTGAAAAGCTTTCCACTCTTTCCAAGAGTTTCAGTCGGTTTTCCAACTTCGAAGGGGTTTTCTCACTACAATGATTGAAACCAAACATAACATAAGGCTTACTTCAGCCGGCACAGGAATGTTCACAGAGTCTCTAACCCAGCCAATGGGTTTATGATGCACGATCAGTCTTGTTGCCCTCACAGAACTCTCACCTGTCCCGCTATTTCTAAGTAGCAGCTTCACTTCTGGAGAGAGCAGTTATACTAATAATATCAAGGATGTCAGCCGCCTAATGCGTCTGACACAAACTATACTGGGCTTTACCTCACCGATACCAGGCATTAAGGTGACACATATATTCCATCAATGACTGTGCCTTGCGCCCTCTTACATATCCTCCCCTCTGCCCAAAGCCGGGGTTCTGGGCACCTTCAGCCATCATGCAGTGCACCGTAGACTGGGCATCTGCATTTCCTTGCAGTTTTCCTGGCCTATGTTCTACAGAGAAGTTAATATCCTGTAGAACCAAGAACCCGGGCGTTTTTCCCTTTCTTTTCTCTTAGCCATCTAAGAGGGGCATGATCTGAAACCAGCCTAAACTTGCACCCTAGTAGATAATACTGAAGGGAATCCAGAGCCCACTTGATGGCTAGGCATTCTTTTTCAATAATAGAGTAGTTCTGCTCGGCTGGGGATAGCTTCCTACTCAAATAACACACTGGAGGTTCCTCTCCATTTATGACTTGGGACATCACCGCACCTAGCCCGACATTCAATACGTCCGTCTGGACGACAAACTCTCTGGAGATGTCTGGGGCAACTAACACAGGCTGCTTACAGAGGGCTGCCTTAAGCTTCCGGAAAGCCTCTTCAGCCTCTGGGGACCACTTCACCATGGCCGATTTCTCCCCTTTTGTCAGGTTCTTCAGGGGCACCGCTATCTCGGCGAACTTGGGGATAAACCTTCTGTAATACCACACAATTCCCAGGAATGCCCTGACCTGTTTTTTGTTTAGTGGGCGGGGCCAGTTTTGAATCGCCTCGACTTTATTAAGCTGGGGTTTTATTTCTCCTCGTCCTACAATGTAACCCAAGTATCGGGCTTCTTCCATCCCCATGGCACACTTACTTGGATTGATAGTGAACCCAGCCTTCCTTAATGAGTCCAGGAGAGCTTGGACTTTACCTAGGTGACTCCCCCAATCGTGATTAAAGATCACTATATCGTCCAACTTCGAAGGAGTTTTCTCACTACAATGATTGACTTTTAACATGTAGGTAAATGAAGACTGTGCGATGTGCGATGACACCACGGCGGGCCTCAGGAATCCTGTATGGTTTCAGGTTCACCCTCACCTGCAGATCCGTAATAATCTCTTACCTGTGTAAGCCCTGGTGACTCTGTAAACATGTCCCTATCTTGTTGCAACAGTTGCCTACACTGCTGTTTTTGGGCAGGGGACAGGGTATCTGCAATGTTTACATCCTCAATAGTGGAGTCTGATTTGATCATCAGGCAATGAGTTCCTGGGGGGTCCCTATCCTTCCAGGGTTTTAACAGATTTATGTGGTAGATCTGATAGGGTTTTCTCCTTCCTGGCTGGTGAACCCGGTAGTTAACTTCGCCTACCCTCTCTACTACCTCATATGGCCCCTGCCATTTAGCGAGAAACTTACTCTCCATGGTGGGCACTAGTACTAGAACCCAGTCTCCTGGGTTGAATTGCCTAAACTGGGCTGACCTGTTATAAACCCTGGATTGCGCCTCCTGAGCCTGTATAAGATGGTCCTTCACGATGGGCATCACCTGGGCTATCCTTTCTTGTATTTGTGCCACATGCTCTATTACACTTTTAAAAGGAGTAACCTCACTCTCCCAGGTCTCTTTTGCAATATCCAGTAACCCCCGAGGATGTCTACCATACAATAATTCGAACGGAGAAAACCCTGTGGAGGCTTGGGGTACTTCTCTGATAAAAAACAGCAGGTATGGCAGCAAACAGTCCCAATCCCGGCCATCCTTTTCTACTACTTTTTTTAACATGGCCTTTAGGGTCTTATTAAAGCGTTCGACAAAGCCATCTGTTTGGGGGTGATAGACTGAGGTGCATAATTGGGAGATCTTTAATGCCTTACAGAGGTCTTGCATTACCCTTGACATGAACGGGGTTCCCTGATCTGTGAGAATCTCCTTGGCTAACCCAGTTCTTGAAAAAATGTGAACCAGCTCCTGGGCAATGGCTTTGGAGGAGGTATTTCTGAGTGGTACTGCCTCAGGGTAGCGGGTGGCATAGTCCACTATGACTAGGATATATTGGTGCCCCCTAGCGGATTTTACCAAAGGCCCGACCAAGTCCATGGCTATCCTATCAAAAGGAACTTCAATAATAGGCAGTGGCACCAAGGGACTGCGGAAGTTGGCAACTGGGGAGTTTACCTAACATACCGGACAGGACTGACAGTAGTCCCGAATTTCCCGGTAACACCCTGGCCAATAAAACCTCTGCAGAACTCTCTCTAGGGTCTTGTCTGCCACCAGGTGCCCCCCCAGCACATGGGAATGCGCGAGCTCTAATACCATCCGCCTATATGATTTTGGCACTAGCAGCTGTCCCACTAGCTCTTCCCTGTCTCGGGTTTCACCGGGAAAAGAGGTTCCCCTTAAATGAAAAAATGGGGATACCTCTCCTTTTGCCCTGGCTTTTAGTGGCCCCCCCATTAAGCCCCCCCAAAATTTTTTTATTTTGCCCTTTAAGGTCTCGTTTTCCGGGTTGGGCCGTCCCGTTTTTTCCCCCGAAAACCCCTTTTAAATCAGGAAAAATTTTTTCCTTCCGGGGTTAAACTCCTCTTCCATTGTCCCCTCCCCCAAAAAATGCAGGGAAAATTTCGGGGATACCCGGGTTTCCCCCAAAAGGGTGGCCCTTTACCCCCCAGAGGGTTTTTAATGGTACCGCCTTTCCCCAAAAGGGGCCCCAAAAACGGGGGGACAATCTCGGCCAACAACCCATTTCATGTTTTACCCCCTGTACAACCCCTACCGGGGTGTGATACCATCCCCGCATGAGTTTAATAGTTAAACCTTTTTGCCACTGGGGTAAACTTGGGTACCCCCGGGGTGGATCTTTTAAAAACCCCAAATTTTTTTTTCCCCAAAATCAACAAATGGGGAATGGGGCCCAACCATGAAGGGGGCCAACTTCCTGAGTCCGGGGAGTCGGGTTTTGGGTGTCGTTTTATTGACCGACAGAGGGGTGGGGGGAGATCCCCCCAAGCGTTCAGAACAGCACCAAAAGGCTAAACTGTGCAAACACGGAACATCCAGGGTTTTCTGAGCGGGGGGGCCCATGGGCCGCCCTATCCCCCAGGGCATGACACTTCCAGCAGATGATCCCCCTTGGTGACAGTTTCGTTATCGGCTCTGGCTTGCTTTTCATTTGGGGGTTTGCCCCCTCCCGGGGGGGTTTTAGGCCCTTTCTCGGGCCCCGCTGATGCCCTTTGGGGAAATAGCCCAATATGGGGGGAAGGGGCGAGATTCCAGGGATCAGTCTGGGGGTTTTTCCCCCCCCCCATGGTATCTTTTCAACCAGGCCCAATAGGTAATGGGCCCCTTCTGGGGACTCCCCTGCCCCAAACCCAGCATTTAAAGTGGCCTGGGGGGGATGAATAAATCGGTCCATTAAAACCCCGTTGTTCTTTTGCGCTGGTGTACAGCCCTTTCTGGCTGCGCCTTTTTTGGACGTTTGGCAGGAGGTAAAAAACTCTGGGACCTGGCCGGTTTGCCCCTGCTATAGCCCCCACTGATGCCTCCCCGGGGCCCGGCAGCCCTTTTTACCCCCAGACGTGCCAGGATCTCACCCCTTTCAGTTTTTGGGGTTTTCCCTGGCATCTTGAAGCGATAGATCATAATACGCCTTCTGGGGTTCCCCGCTGGGGAAAGGGAGCCAAAAACTTGGGGCCCCACTGCTCTGTGTCCACCCCCCTCTCGTTGGGCTATACGAAAAAACACTGCGTGGAAGCTTCCACTTTCGCACTCTGGAGTATCTTCTGCAGTGCTTCCCTTACAGTTTGCTGTGCTCGTGTTCGTCCCCCTGGCGAAGTGGGCCGGGTCTCTTTTTAAACCGGGGGGGTTCTGCAAGTAGGGGGCCCCTCTGTTTCATTTAGGAGGGGGGTTTGTCTCCTGTTGAGCCCGTACGAATTTAGCATGGGGCCCGCTGCTGCGTGTTATCCAGTACAAGGGGGTTTCACCATTTCCTTCCCCCTTGCTAAGTTTTGTGTTTTGATCGGGGGGGCCTTCCCTTTAAACCAGGACATACAAAAGTCTTCGGGGATGGCCCCTTTTTCATCCTCCCCCAAATTTTAGGGAAATTTGTCCCCCAAAAGGGAGCTTGAAAGGGGCGAGACCAGTACAATGTTGGTTGCAAATTAGCGGATGCTTTATTTTGCCCCCCGTTAAAACAGATGGAAAACCAAAAAAAAACATAAGGCCCTTTCTTCAGCCCGGGAAGGAATGTTCCAGAGTCTCTACCCAGCCAATGGGTTTATGATTTTACGATCAGTCTTTTTGGCCCCCAGAGCTCCTTTAACCCGTCCCCCTATTTCTAAGTAGCAAAACTTCATTTTGGAGGGGTCTCCCCCTGTTTGCCCCAGGACACAGCCAGACACAGCTCCTTGCTCCCCAGGAAAATTGCAGTGAGACTTTGGGGCCCCCCAAAACCCCCAGCTAAACCCGACTTACCGGCCTTTCATAGAGGAAAAAAACGTTTTGGGTGGAACCTGGGAAAATTTTTGGGGCGAACCCCCCCCAAACCCGCTCTTTGGCCGCTCCGGTAAAAAAAACCCGGGCCGGAAATTAAAAACTTTTTTAGCAGTTTATTCCCAATAAAATCAAGTTTGTCAAACCGGCCTAAAGCGTTTGGGCACTACTATACTGGGGTTTACCTCCCGATTCCGGCAAACGGGGACACATATATTCCATCAATGATTGGCCTTGCGCCCTTTACAACTGCCAATAAATTTAGGGCAAATTAGTCCATGGTGGAGTCACTCCCTGTGAGTTTTTATTTTCTTTGCAAACCGGTTTGTTTTTCCCTTTAACCCAAAAGAGAAAACTTTCATTCTTTAAAAAATCTGTGGCCTTTTTTTATAAATTTTTTTAAAACTCCTGGAAAAAAATGTACTGTAAGAGGTCAGTAGGAATAGCCCGAGCTGATATGTCCAAAACACTGCTATTTTAACCACCACAGCCTGATCAGGAAGTGTGAGTATAAAGCTGGCTATGGCTATGTGAAACTGAATGGCGAGAAAACCCCTTTAACTTGAGTTTTCCCCCTATTTATTCCTTTTTTTGCACTGCTCAACTTAATTGGTGCAGCATTTTTAAAATTTTTGGGGAAAAATTTTTTTTTTGAGACATTAAAAAAAAGCTTTTGGGTTTCATGGGGCCCAAAATTTTATTCTCCCCTAGGTCCGTAAAGGTTTTTTTCCCAATTTTGCTGCTTTTTTTTGAAAAATGTGAAAAAAATTTTTGCCAAGTAAAAACGGGGGTTTTTTTGGTGTTAAAATTCTCCCTTTTTGAAAAAACCTTTAAGTTTTCCCCCCTTTTTGGAAAAATTTTTTGAGACCCAAAAATGAGTTTAAATACTATAGAAAATGGCAAAAAACTTTAATGTACCCTTTTCACAGGGTGGATTTCCCCTGCGGGAAAACAAAAATTTTTGGGAGTTTAAACCTGCACCAACTAGTATGGATTTTGTCACCAATTTTTCCATGGATTTTTCTGCATTGACTTCAGTGTCTTCCCCCATAAATTTGATGAAGAAAAATCCACACTAGTTGGTGCAGGTTTTAAAAAACTTATTTCTCAGCATAACTGTTGCTGCTGATTTCTGCCCCTTGTGAACAGACTCTTAGGGTATGTTTACATGGCTGATTTTGACACTGATTCCTATGTAAATCAGCATTGAAGTTCTTACATAATGTAGTTTTTCCACGCTTCTTTGGACGCTGTTTTGGGCCCTGAAAAAGAAGTGTCATGTCACTTATTGAAGCCTTTTCAACACTGAAAATCCCCATAGGGATCATTGGAGAGCTTCAAAACTTCTTCCAAAATCTCTGTGTGGTTTTAGACATGTTTTTTGGCATGGTCTTGGCGCCGTTTTCAGCGCGGTTTTTGTCCTGGCTACATATCTTTAGAGGTGTTTCAGAAAGAAAACAGAGTTGGAAAAGTTTGTCGAAAACCTTGTCTAAACCTTGTCTGAAAGTGCTTGCGTTGAGGTGCTTTCAGACAACGTTTTGACGCTGATTTGGATGCTTATAATTCAGCAGTATCCAAATAAGCCATGTAAACTTACCCTTAAACTTTATAACTGAAGTAATAACAAAATATTAAGTTTGCTTGCAAAAAACCCTAAAAAAAGTCTCACATCTTTCTAAATTTGATAGTTCCCTCCCAAAGCTTTGTGCCCCTTTCCCACTAACTCGCTCACATGGTGTTTCAAATGGAATGTTGTGTGATTATCTTTATGAATTGTGCTGAACTATTGACATGAAAGGATTCAGCTGAATCCGGTCCAGTAACAAGCATGTGAACTCATCAGCTGTACCCGTTTCCCCCCTTCCTCCCCGGATAAACTGAGGAGAAATTTCAGATATAAAATACATAATAGATTCTTTTTTACACTCAGTTGTACATGCTAAAACAGTATATTTTTCTATCTGCAAAACATCTGAGTGTTAAACTACATAAATGTTTTGACTTTGCAGTAACTTAGATTTTAAAATGTTATGCTATTTTTACATCCTTGCTTATTGCAATAGAAACCATTGCTGTTTAGATTACTAATATGTTGCTTGGCTAATTCTTCCAAGATAATATAATGTAATACTGCATATTGTTTAAATTTGGTAGTAAAAATGAGTAGCCACATGAAATATTGTGACTGATCAAAGCTCAAGCACGTTCATGCTATCAAAGGACATTTCTGATGTAACCCTATGCTCATGACATGTGCTGTATTTGATTTCATTCCACAAAATTTTTTTAAATTGCTATGTACATATTGTATACATAGCTTGCATAAAATTGTGTCACCGTTCTCTCTGGATCCCCACCTGATATGGCATATAAAGGAGTAAAGTTTCGGATTTGGGTTGATGTCAAATTAGACCCAAATCCAAGCAACTTGATTTGGGTCGACTTGAATCAAATTTTGGCAAAAATCAACAAAAAAAAAATCAACCTTAGCCCTTAAAAACCTTAATCCTGTCTTATGGTTAGGGCTAAGTTTCCTCTCTGTGAAGCTTCGGGTTTTGGCAGGCCCCGCATACATAAAACTACCCCAGTTTTAAAACTTAAACCCTAAGGATCCGTTCACACGGCAAAGACAAAATACCGGTCGGATTGTCCAGCGGGTATTTAGTCTTTTTTTGGCACGCAGGAGGATGGCTTTTGTCCACGGTTTGTGGATTCAAGCCCTCCCCCTTCACACCCACATGTTCATGTCCTGCCCAAAAACCAGGGGGGAAAATGAAAATTTTCTAAGTTTTTGAACACCAGAGTGAAACAACCCCATCCGGAGAAAATCGGGCAGGGGGATGCTGCAGGGATTTTCTTTAAAAATCAGTGTAAAAAGTTGACAGTCAGTTTACAGAAGTTTTTAAAATTAAAAAAACCCATCTTGTAAAAAAACCCGACTGAAAACCCCTTGGCGTCCCAGACAAGCCCAAAAAAAATGAAAAAATCGCCAGTGATTTTTTCTTAAATTTTTTATTTATGGAGTTAAATTTTTTTTTACATATTTTCAATCGGGTAAAATACTTTGTTTACATTGGAAGCTGTATTGCTGTGTCAGACCCATCATAGAACAGATGCTGCCCAACAGACCCCACTGGTTTATCATGAGATTCCCTTGGGGGCAAGAATAGCATTATGGTGCACTATTTTTGCTGTCAAAATCATGAAAACCATAGAAAAAGCTATGTGTGGAAAATTTTTTTTCTATTTTCCTTTGCTTGAATATTAAATTTAAATAGATTTCTTTATAGAGTTGGATCGGGTTTTAATAAGCAGTTTCAGTGTGATTTAAGCAATTTACATTCCAATAGAACTAATTTTAATATGGTTTACTGAATTTTCTATGGCAGACTGTGTTTAAAACCCATGAAACTGCTGTGAATGTGAAAAGTCAGTGACATTTATATCAATTTATAATATCTGTAGAAAGTGAATGCACTATTATAGGTCCTTATGAGAATGTATCATTATGCAGGTATTGATTTATTTCTTCAATCTACTGGTGTGTGACTGGTATCTAATGCACAGCATGCACATTTTTCAAGAAACAGAAGGGTGCAGTCTTACTCTATTAAATGTTGTTCTTGATTTAATGGGCTATCAAAGGAGATCTGTCACCAGGTAAATGCTGCCCTGGTGGAGGGTATGAAGAATGGTGACAGAGACCCTAATACTGCAATTTTATTATTACTTTTCATACAACAGTTTTCATGAAATTGGTGTTTATCTACTGCACCCCGAATGCACAAGTCCTACTAATATTGTGAGCTGTCAAATAAAACCCTTGGTATTTTAAATTGTCTTTATTGCCATTAATTTACAGCTTAGATGGGAGTGGTGGATGTGTGCTTGGCTCGGGCTACAGTAGATAAACCCTGATTTTAAGAAAACTGCTGCATGAAAACTTAATACATTACAGGAATTGGGTACAAGATAAGTTCAATGATCAGCACCGGGATCATGCATAAAAGGAGACTTTATTGAGAAACAAACGCTGGTACAAAACAATAAGAAGCGTGCAAAGCAGGCAGGCAAATCAGAGAGACAAGTGAGAGCAGATCGCTGACATGTTTCGGGCGATGCAACGCCCTTAGTCGTAGCTACCTACCTGGACTTATCTTGTACGCTACCTTGTGCATCTTGGAGCACAGATCAAGCACAGGAGTTCATAGGAGATTGCCATCCACAAGGAAAAGCAAAAAGCTGGTTACCTTTATTTTTTCATTACAGGAATTGGGGTCTTTGTCGCTAGTTTATTCTGCCATTACATACAGGGGTGCTTGGAAGTGTGTGAACCCTTTAGAATTTAATATGTCTCTACATAAATTTGACCTAAAACTGCTTCAGATTTTCACACAAATCCTAAACGTAGGTAAAGAGAACCAAATTAAACAGATAGGCTTAATTATTTAATTGTTAAGGAAAATGAGCCATTATTGTATTTCTGTTTGTTGCAAATGTAAGTTTTTAAGATTAGCAGATAATTTGAAGGAAAAGTTAGTCAGATATTTTCACTCAATACGATGAAAATCAGGTGTGAAAGGGTTACCCATTTTATTTATCGAACAAGGAGATATAAAAATCTGATCTTCACAGCACGTTTGTGGAAGTGTACTTTACGTTTTTCAGCCTAATGATTAACAAAGTTGATTTTTGAGGACATCAGTAGAAGAGTTGTTGGTACTAATCAGTCTGGAAAACGTTACAAAATCATCTCTAAAGAGTTTGGGTTCTGTGTACATATTATTTAACTATAAATATACATATAGATAAATTGTATATTTTTTCCTTTCTATGTACAGAAGTCTATAGACCTATTTGTGATTTATTTATATAAATATATTTTTAGAGGTGTATGGCTGAATCCCCACTGCATAGGACAAAAAAAGGCTAAAAGTTGACCATTTTTTGTACGATGCAGGACAGCGGTTTTTGTCATGTTTGGTATAAAAAAATTAGTAGTTTCTTGTTTTTTTGACGTCAACCCTTACAATTGATTATGTGGGAAAATGCCGAAAAAACTCAAAACGAACAAGAAGAGCGGAGAAAAAATGACCCATGGAGAGAGACTACAGGTCATTTTTTCTATTGTCGTCTATGGGGCTACCTGAACGATCGTATTTTCGTCAGTTTTAAAATCCTAAAACCGTCGAAAATACGATCGTATTGCTATGTCATGGAAACATAACCTATGAGTGGTAGTAAATCAATTCTTCTGTATAGAATAGTAAATACTGTAGGACACTCAAACATTATCAGAAGGTCAGAATACTGTCCACAGACATTGCTATATACACAGTGTGGGAAAAGGAGGTACAATGTAGCTAAATCTGGTTACATTAATTAGACTGAGACATTTTGGAGACAAATTTACAATGTAAACATTTGTGAGGCAGAATGGAGGAGTATAAATCAATAAAGAAGGAACAATGCTCTGCTGTACAACATCAATGCCTATAATTTCGGGGACTGCGGGAGGGGTGAAAACAGGGGGCCTGGAATGATTAGTTGTTTTCGACCCATCTTAAAAATTTGGACTCCTGGGCAGAGAACGGCAGTGTGCCCTGCTGAAATACATGACATCATGCCTCTAGCCACCCTCAAGCACACCCATATTATCATGCCACTTATGTCTGGACACCAGCAGCTTGCATTCTCCCAAGACTATTTGGCAGGAGGGAGCCTTCGCTCCCCTTCTCCACCAGGTTTTTTAACTGTTTGCACATCCTAAAACCACAAAAAAACCGTTAAATAATAAACCCAACCCCAAGGGAATTAGGGTAGTTTCTTGTATTCCGGAACATTTTAAAAATACACCACCAGGGGCCCCTATACTTGTGGGGCCCCCGGGCAACGGCCTAACGTGCCCAATGGAAAAGATGGGCCTGCGTAGCGTGGTGCTCCAGTGAAAGCCGGTAGTTTTTTCCCATACAGATGGAGCGTTTTGCACACAGGAAAAATGGAAAGAAACCCTGGTGTGAAAGCCCAGTGATTTGAAAGTATCCACACCTCATTTGCTAAGAAACGACCAACACAGCTACAACTAAGACAATCTCTTTAAGTGCAAGAGAGTGAAACTTCTATATTTAATGTCCTAGGCCCTGTGGTGTATTATCTTCCAATACCCTTGTACTGTGTTTCTTGTTGTTTCTGAACCTCCTTGAGTATGACAAGTTTGGTCATCCTTCAGCAAGTGTGCTGATGCTGAAAGTAAAACGTTTTACAAATGAGAAGGAGAGTCTCCACATCCCCCCTTTTTTTTTCTTTATCTTACTTTGAAACTGGAAAATACCTTTTAAGTTTGCTACATTTGTATGTTAATTACTTTGTGGCTGCTATACCAAATTCATGTCATGTGATTTGGTTTAAAAATAATACCTCTTGTGCTATAATGAAGCATGCCCCAAGGTACAATTTTTTTTGCTGTTCTGAGCCCCTATTTTCATGCCCAAAAATTTTTGTAAAGAATGGGAAAAAAGGCTCACTTCCTGTGCTTCTATCCTCACGATCGTCACGGTCTGCTGCTAGAAGGGGGAATTTCCCGAAATTGTTTTGTTCACTTCGCCGAATTTCTCGGCAAAAAATAATTTGTTCCCAATTACTTCGGCACAAATCACGTTAAAAAAAAAGCTAATTTCCAGGTCACAGAGCCCGCGGTGTGTAAAACGTTTTGCCATGCTTAAAAATGCGGGGAGCTTGTTTGGGTTTTATACAATGTTTTTTTTTAGTATGACACGCACATGACTGCCCCCGCTCTTAGAATCGCTTTACTATAAATTCCCTGGGGACTTAAAGGGCAAAACTGACCAAAAAAATGAAGGGGGAAAGTAGCCTGTAAAATCAGGGGAGCGAAAACCCCAAAAAAACAAGCTGAGGCTAGGTGGAAACATTAGTGAAGAGTGTGGAGGTGAGGCGGCAGCCACAGCAATGATCAGAGAGTGGCACAATGACATTTGGAGGGGCAAAAAAGGAGTGGGCCACAGAGTGAGCCACAGAGGGGGGACATGACACAGTGTGTAGCGGGGCGGACTGGGACCAAAAAAAAAGCCCTGGCCATAAACCTCACCACCCCCTCAGGAAAAAACGCCCCCATTGCAAAAAAATGTGTCGTGATGGATTCTTTTTAAATTTAAAACACATTTTTAATATGTAAAAAACCACAAAATTACATAAAAAACCCAGCAAAAAATAAAATAGAAATTAAACACCTAATCTAGGGTCAAGGACGGGGGGCACACTTGCTTTTTTTAGAAACAAATGTAGGCTACCATATGCACCCAAAAATCAATAACGCAGCATGTAGTAAAAAACCACTAGCAGTTAAATACAGAAAAGCTTTTTTTCACCCATGAAAAAAAAATTCCCAAAAATCTTCTCTTTTTAAAATTCAATAGGGCGCTATTCTCTTTATTCCCCGGGAAATGAATGATGTTCCCTCTCCCCTTTTAAAAGCCTATGTTCTACACATAAGGTATGTTCACAGGTTAAAAAGGGGACGTATTTCATCCCCGTAATTATGCACCTAGTCGCGAATTACGGGCGGGGAATCCCCCCCGCCCATTACGGTAATCACAGTTCTCTAGAGAACTACGGATTATTCCCTCCCCCTGTCGGCAAAATCCCCGGGCGGGGAGAAAAGTGACATGTAAAATTACCAGCGGCTTATACGCTTGTGGTAATGCAAGTCTATAACCCGGAAAGGTGGGGCCCCCCGCTCCCCCCCCCGCCCAAAAGGGAAATTTACGGTGCCCCCGCAAGTAAGCCTGTAACCCTAGCCTAACAGGTCCATGCGCTATGATATTGGTCTGTAGGACAATCCTATTCAAGGGATTTTTGCGGTAGTAACAACAATTTTAAATTGACTTTAAATAGCTGCAAAAATTTTTGCTGGTCAACCCCGTTTTACTAAAAAACGTTAAAATGAAAAAACCCAAAAGGCTGCAGCGCCCACACCCTTTCGTCGCCGCACTATCTATCCTCGGGGCATGTTCACATGATGAATTGGAGGATATTTTTGGGCCTGAAAACAAGGATTTGACGCCGTTTTCAGGGGCAATTTTCAGCCTTACAAAATGTAGGTCTCAGAATCCACCTCAAGAATTGGCGTAATTTTTTTAATTGCTGAAAAAAATTTGCACTGAGGAAAATCAGCATGCCAATTAACCATAGGAAAAAAGGGAAAATGGATTACACCCCGATTCTAAGGCAGATTCAGCGCTAATCCGGAAACGCATAAAAATCACCATGTGGGTTTTTTCTTACCCTGGGGCTACACCGAGACCTTCTACACCCAAAAGATTTTGTTTTAACTCCGAGTGACCACCGCATGTAACTCAGTGCAGGGTTTGGTAGCAGCTGTACCTAAGCTAAATCTTTCCCGGTCATTTTAGGTTACTTTTGCCTAGTTCACAATAGTATATACTTTTTTGTGCTACATAGGAAAATTTCCGACCCCCCAGCACATGGAGCATAAAAATAACAGAGCAAAAAAAAGTCCAAGAGAGATGCATTTTGGTTTTGCTATGGGTTTGTGATGCCAGGCGGGTACAACAGGAGACCTTCAAAGTCCGAAACATTTTAAATGGGGGGTGGCTTTAACTAAAAAGGTTTTAGGCCCGGCCTTTTGTAAACCCTATCCAAGAGAATAAACAGAGATCCCACAACACAAAGATTAAAAGGGAAAGGGGCTGCAGATTTGTTATCGCATCGGAAATACAAAACTTTTACTTACAAAATGCCCCTCAGCCAGCCCCAATAATATATTAAAAAAAAAAAACCTCACCTTTAACGCGCTCCATCCAAAACCGCTGCCAAAGTCTTGGAGTATAATATACAAACATCATTTTAATGGAGCGCAAAGATTTTATGGTTTATTCCCCAGCACACTGCAGGGGGTATTTCAGTACAAATTGCACTGCAATATGCCCCCAAAAAATTGCCTACAATTAAAAGATAAATTTTATAGTCTCATTGAGACCCTGAAAACCTGGTTTTCCTCGACGTGGGGGGGGAAAACAATTGATATTCACTGCTTCCCCCGCGTTTATGCGACAGGGAGAGTGAAAATCAAGGGGGGTGGGAGTAAAACGCTTTAGAATACAGGCTGGCCACCATTCTTCTAAAACACCCCCACATTTTGCTGGGACATACCCCAAGACCCAGAAAAAATTGATCTGTATACAGCGCTTATTGGCGCCTTAATGCTTTAACACTTCTCACAGCTGCACAAACCCCTGTGCAGCCCCAACCTCTTAATTTTTAAAAAAAAAAAAAAAAAAAAATCACAAATGATGGGGGGGGGGGAGAAGGGAAACCGGGGAAGGGAGAAGTATATGTGGGGGAGAGCACCTGAAGGAGGGGGGGGGGCACCGAGACATGAATGGAGGGGGCACCTGAAGGAGGGGGGGTGCACATAGACATGAATGGAGGGGGCACCTAAAGGGGGGAGGGGTGCAAACACCATGGGGGCACAGATAATGAAGGGGGGGGCCACAGGGGGGGGAGGAGGGGAAAGGGGGACACACATAAGAGGGGGGGGGGCAACAAAACAGAAATAAGGGAGCCCTTAAAGTAAAAAATGGGGACCGCTTCCTCAAATCACCCCCTTGAAGCTGGCAGACACTGAGCTGCTGCAGTGTGACAGGTGTCCTCTCTGCTGTGCTCCTTGCACACTGCCATCAGGCTGCAGAGGTCTCTCTCTGGTCCCATGTCAGTGTCACCTCTCCCTGCACACTGCCATCAGGCTGCAGAGGTCTCTCTCTGGTCCCAGGTCAGTGGCCCCTCTCCCTGCACACTGCCATCAGGCTGCAGAGGTCTCTCTCTGGTCCCAGGTCAGTGGCCCCTCTTCCATGCAGCACGGGGCTGTGGTTGAGGAAGGGGGCGGGGCTTCACAGGACAGGGAGCTGAGCTCTGCCCAGGAGAGCAGGGAATGAATACAGTTAGAACAGCGGCCCCTCTTCCTGCAGGTGACTCAGTGCTGTCCTACTGACAGCCCAGCACAGGTCCTTGCAGTCTCCTAATGTCCTGCTGAAGTGGCCATGTGTGAGAGAGGGGCGGGGCTTCACAGGAAGTGCAGTGAATAAATTATAAGCAAGACGGCCCCTGTGTGAGCAAACAGCCGGCCCCTCTGGCAAATGCCCGGCTTGCCCAGTCTTCAGTCCGGGCCTGGTGTGTAGGTCACGGCAGCAGCCACAGCAGCAGCATGAGGTCAGACAGTGGCACAATGAAATTCTGGAGGTGGCAAAAACAGGAGTAGGCCACAGAGTGGCACAATGACACAGTGTGTAGGTCATGGCAGCAGCCACAGCAGCAGCATGAGGTCAGACAGTGGCACAATGACAGAGTGTGGAGGTGGGTGGCAATACCAGTCCCTGGTAAAGATGGTGGTAGGCAGATGGAGAAACTGTTAGCAGATGTGTGGCATCAGGCGGGTGGCGGCATCAGAATAGTGGCTGAGGCAGGTAGTTTGAACCCAGACTCATTTCTCACAGTTTGGGTGAGGCGTCATGGCTGATGTAGTCGGACGCCTAAGGCATTGGTGTGTGGAAATCCTGGCCGATCCATGCCATCTTGACAAAGGTCAGTCGTTCCACATTTCCCATGGACAAGCAGGTTCTCCTTAGGGTAACGATGGCCCCACGCCTGAACACCCGCTCTATCCACACTACGGCCGGGGCAGACAGCTTCCCCCCTTTGCAAACTTGGAAATTGCGGCCCACATCCAGTTTGGCTGCCCATAGTCCAGGGGGACTTCTAACGGGATGGCAGAGTGTTTTCCAAGTGGGGCCACCCCCTTTTTGGTTCAGGGTCTGCTCCAGTCCTCTGCTGTTTGCGGCGACTGCCCCCCCAAAACGGGGGGTAAAGGGAAGCTGCTCATCATGACTCCAACTGGGTTCTGCTAAAGGAGCTGGTACTGTTTCCGACCCCCCCCCCTTTCCCCCGGAAACCGCGCAGTATTACGACGCTAAAAACCCCCCCCGGTCAGACCGTCAGAGGGGGGACGATCCCGCCAGGGCAGCCCCCAACTGACTAGGGGAGGTTTTCCCTATAAAATTAGTTTGTCCCCCCTCTCAATATCGGGGAAAAAGGCTCCCTTTTTGCCGGTAGCGGGGGCCCCAATGGGGTGGAAGCCAAAGTCATCCCTCTGCCGGTGCTGACTATTCGGTTTTTCACTACCGGGAAAATCAGCATGCTGGGGGCCATCTGCACAATACTCCGAGGGGCTCCATGCCTCCATCTCCACTGATACGCCAGGGTGCTGTGGTCTCTCCTCCTTCCCACCCCATCACCTCCTCCAGCTCTCCTGCCCCCCCCTCTCTTGTCACCTGGGAAAAAAACCACCATTTTCACCAACAATGCTTCTCCCAAGTCCCCCTTTTCCCTTTCCTCCTCCCCTTTCACCCCACTGGACTCTGGGGCCCGAGATGTAGTCCCACGTCCCCCACCCCTCTGCCCAGACAGATTTTCACATCTGTTCCAGGACATGAAGCAGGGGAATGACTTATTCACCCCCGTAGTCCTGGCGACTGACAAATAACGTGGCCTCCCGAAGGGCCCCTAAAAAAGGGGCGGGTGTCACGCATGGCTGCCACTGCTGACATCAAATTCACGGGGGGATACTTCTGTCGCCGGGGTCAAAAAAAAATCTTTAAATGGCCTTTCCATACAGTCCCCAAACTTTGCAGGCGGGAAATTTCCAACGGTGGAAACATCGCATTTTCAAGTGTTTGGGGGCCTTCTGCCCGCTGCAACTCAGAGGGTGTTCCGGGCTTTGTACGAAATGGATAAAGTGATGCAAGTTTCCGGGCCTTTTTTCAGAATGTTATGAAGATCGGTGGAAGATTTTCAGGAACCTTTTCAAAACCCAAATTTTAAACCACATGCCCATGCAGGGCGCATGGCCATCCCCCTCGGTGCAGCCGGACACCATGTTACTCCCATGCCGTCCCATGGTTCCGATTTGCATTTTGGCGCGCAAAACCACACACGATTTCTTGCTGCATGACCGGGAGCATTCCCCCCCTGGGAAATTTTCGTTCGCCGAGGCTAGCCAGGTAGAACTGTGTGACACCGCTGTGCCCTACCATGGGGGATGATGGAGCATACTTTGGGGGCTAGATGGTGGGGGAGGGGAGAAGGGGGACATTGGCGCGGGAGCCGCAGTTTTGAAAAAGTGGGGGAGAAAGCGGCTCTCCTTCCCAAGTTTTTGGTGTCCTGGGGGGGAAGCACATTCACCCAGGGGCCGAAAAGGGACATGTACTGCCCTGACCGTGTTACACTCCAGACTTCCCGCGGGGCCATGCCCCCCGGGAAAAAACCCGAAAGCTAAAGGGCTGCCCACCTTTGTTCTACAATTTATGAAGTGCGGGTACTGCCTTTTGGAAAAAAAATTTAAGGTTTTGAACTCTCCATCCGGCTCGGCCAACCATTAGTTCTTAAGGGTGCAGAGCCCACCAGGGAAAAGGGAGGACTCTCCAACAACTTGGGACGGGGCACGGCAGCTGCTCACCTTAGGATGGTTGGACGAAATACTTTTCTCTTTGCAATCGCCTCATGAACGACTGCTGGCGCCAGGGGTAGCGTGGAGCGGGAGCATCTGGACCGGAGTAGTCAAAGAGAAACAGCTCCCTTCTGCAAGGTGGGGACCTTGACTGGCGCAATGGAATCGTGCCACGGCCTGCTGCTCTGCTTGCGCGGCGGCGGGTTTTGGACCACCACTCTGACCACGTTTCCTCCCCCGGGCCCCCGATGGTGATGCGCTGTGTTGACGCAGGGCCGGGGTCCAAACGTTAGCCCCCTGGCCCGCTTCATTTTCCCCTGCCCCAGATTCTACATATCCCCTATTCGCTCCTCCGGTGCCCCTTAAAGCAAAGAACTGCCACACCCGCCGATTATCGGATTTTACCACCAACGCTCCCCTGATGACTACAGCCGCCGCTCCCCCTCGCTGGGGCCCCTGTGCCGCTACTTCTTGGACCTGCGAAGCGGGTTTTTTTTCCCCTGGCCCTTGGCTCCCGACTTCACACTGCGCTACCCCCGTTGACTCACGGCCACACAAAACCCCTTTCGGCTGCGCCGCTGCCTAAAACGCAACTACGCCCTCTTTTCCTGACGATGATGAAGCCCTTGCCCACCCGGCTCCCAATTTCGGTCGGGTACACATCATCTATTTGTGTTTATCGTCACTGCTGTCGTCACAACCCGGGCTTTGGGATGCAGAGGCTGACCCCTCCCAACATGACCTCCCAGGGCCACTCCCCAACATAAATACTTTGCCGCCCCAAGAAGCAGGGGATATTGGCCCCCCTTTCTGCTGCCCCAAGTACTCTACGCCCTCCTCAAATTGTTCATCCTCCTTATAGTGGCGCTGAGCCCCGACCCAAAATAGATCTCTGGCGAGGGAACCGATGGGACAGAGGGGGTTGAGGACAGGTGAGCGCCGTGACCCCGCTCCCGGGGCCCTGCCAACAAGGTTTTCTGACGTTTTCCCACCACTCTTGGCTGGGTTGCGGAATCATCTGGAGGGAAAGGGTGACCTAGTCAACCAATCAAGAACCCTTGGGTTTCTATCAATACACCCGCTAGAGACACGGCAGTTGTGGCCTCACCGAGTGACCCCTGGGTGGACGTCCCCTTGCTGGCGCGACCGGGGGCCCGGAATTTTGTGCCTCGCCCCTCCGGTGAAACCTCCACCTCTCTTTCGACAACGTTTGTTCTAAAATTAAAAACACTGTTTGATAAAGATATCTGTAAGATAAATACACACCCTGTATTTTACGCCCAAAAAAACCCCTAACAACTTGGAACCCTTTGGGTAAAATTGCGCTCCACAAATGGCAAAAAATTGACTTGTATGTGCCTTTAAAACCTGGTTTTTTTAAAAAAAAAATGAAAAAAAAAAGCACAAACAAAAGGGTTAATTAACCTTCGGGTATGAATTTGCACAAATTTCTTCTGTGGGGGGTGAAAAAAAAAAGTTTTTTTTTACTGAGTACAACTGCAGAAAGAACTTAATTAACCCCCGGATGTAAATTCGCAAAAGAAATTAGCAAAACCACAAACTACTAGCTTTTTTAGCTGTAACAAAAGCATGTTTTCTACCCACACAAAAAAAGATAAAATTGTAAATTTAAACCCTTTTCTTGTGAATTAGGGTACAGGAAAAAATTTTTTAATTTTTGCCCCTTGAAAATGACGGTTTCTTGGGGTCCCACAGCGAAAAAACAACGCTAATTAACCCCGGATAAATTGCGCCAAAAAATTTTTGCCCCCACAAACAGTAGCTTTGTAGCGTGTTTTCAAAGGCTTTTTTTTCCCACCAACAAGAGATAAAATTGTAATTAACCTTCCTGGAATTATGCTACAGGAAAATGTATATATTTTGGCGTTGAAAAAGAAAATTTTTTTTTTTTTTTGGGGTCACACAGCAAAAAAAACCGATTAATTAAACCCCCGGATTTTAAAATTTCGCCAAAGAATTGGGGACCCCCCAAAAAGAAGTGGGATTTTTTATTTAAAAACGCTGTTTCTTTTAAAAGAATACAACAGGAACTGGGTTAATCCCCCTGGGGTATTCAATGTGCTGTGAGAATGGAATAAATGTATATCACTCCGGGACCACACTGGTTTCAGTCCAATACCCAAAAAAATTTTGAAATACAACGTTTGAGAAGCATCTCTGAGACAAGCTGAGACACCCCACAAAAATCGTGTAAAAAATCAGTCTTTTAATAAAAAATCACTGCGGGAGCAACCTTCCCGATCAGCAGTGAGAGCGTATGAGCTCCCCCCGTCGCGCCCCCCCTTTTTATCGGGGAGTCACAGAAACCCGCCGGGCTCTATTGGGTTTTATCTCTGCACATTTTATGCAGGATGCCCTTCTTCCTCCCCCGAGTTCTTGCCCCATGTAGCGCCATGTCCCCGCAGCCATTTTTTTCAAACAAAAGCACACTTTTTACCCCCTACCCCCAAATTCGACTTCGTTTAGAACCGAAGTTTTTCCTGAAATTCTAAAAAAGAATTCCACTTCTTAGAATCAATTTGCCACTCTACTGCGCCTTTTTCCCAAGCAAAACATTAAACAGCATCCTGCTATTCTGCCTCCCAGGATAATGATATAACAACTGTTGCACTCAAATGAAATACACAATAATGTAGTCAAATGTTTAGAGTGTGATAGTTTCACTTCTATATTTCATTTAATTTTCTCTTTGTTACAGAGACTTGCACCTCTAAATACTAATGGTGAAAACTCTGATCTCTTTTTCCGCTACAGCTGCTGTCCTACTTTCCTTGCTCTCGTCAACAAACTCCTCCCTTTTCCAACTAGACTAACTGGGAACACAAACTGAGCTGGTGGCCAGGCTTGCTTCCTCCTGTCCTAAACAGTTACTTTACAAGCTGATGGCCTTCTACTATAGGCTTCTTGCTTCTGGGGGCTCGGCCGGCGAGCCTCTCGTCTGACACCCAAAGAGATGTTGGTACTATGCACATGGTTAAAGGGGTTTTCTCGCTACGAAGATCATATCTCAAATGATGGGGACAGTAAAAATAAGTCCTTTTGCAATTAGTTTCCCTTACCTAAATCACTTAGTATAGCAGATATAAACTAATCTGTGCATCTATAGCTATTTCTGCAGCCGGTGGTCAGGCCATACTCCCTATTCTGTGATTGGTTGCCTGATATGTCATTCAGAATGTTAGGACATGCCCCTTCGATGGGAAATGTCCCCTGTGCTGTGATTGGCTGCCTACACTCTGTGCTTACCTCCCTCTGAGCTGTGTAAATTGAAAGTGAAACTAAGTAACTCAACTTCTCTATGCTCCTATCTCAGCTCTATGTAAACAATCTGGGCGATCACTAAGTTTCTAGCAGCTAAATTCCCTCTCCCACCCATATAACACAGCCTTATACACTCTGCTCCCATCACCCATATAATACAGCCTTATACAGTCTGCTCCCATTACCCATATAACAGTCTTTTACAGTCTGAGCTCATAACCCATATAACACAGCCTTATACACTCTGTTCCCCTCTACCTCCTGCCTGATAACAGAGGGGGGAGCAGAGGGCATTTCTCACATTTGTTTAATCAGTTTAAACTGTATTTATAACTGCTTACAGCAATGCAGGTGTTCTGGTTACAGCAATGCAGGTGTTCTGCTTACAAGGAGCTTGTGCAGCCTGGAACTGACAGCTCTGCAGAAATGAGAACCATTGCATGAGGTCTGCAGAGCTGTGACATCTTCTCCCTTCCACTGCTCACACAGGATGATGACATCACAACTCTTCAGTGGGAGAACACACACCTACTGGGAGGAGATACAAGCCCCTGGTGTTGAAGCTGTAAAAGAGATCAACAGCTTGAGTCTGTGAAAGCAAGTGATGAGAAAACCCCTTTAAGCTAACTTATTCCATCACCTTGGGTGATCTTTCTGTTTTGTAACCTTGCCACGGCCACCTAACCATACCAATTGGAACAAGTTCTAGGAAAAAGAGAGGTAGAACTAAAGCCACCGGATTAACCACTATTTTAGTTAACTCCATACACGTAACAATTTTTTTTACATGAAATCATTGTTCACACATTAACTATTGCAATAAACAGTTCTCACGCTACAATTTTTTGTAACTACCACACATTTTGGACTGCAGCTCAATGATGTACCTAAGAATGTAGGTGAGGTGAGAGTGCCGCTGACTCTTACCCCTCTTTGCTCAGTTGCGATCGCTTCCCTGTGACTGATTGTTGCACCCATGACAACAGAAAATATATTGTATTTAAAGAGGTATTTTACACCTGGTGGAGCCCTCTATAGAAGCACATAGTGCCTGTGCCACTGTGCAGCCTACTGAACAAGGCTCTGTAGCATGCTAAGGCCTTATTGCTATCAGTATTGGCAGTTCACATAACAAGAGCATCTTGATGTTATAAAATAGAATAATTTCTCTCTCCCTTCAAAAAAGAGAACTTGAAAGCCTCTAAGGGTATGTTCACACAATGTTTTTCAGATCCATTTTATGATCCATTTTTCGGACCCAAAACGGATCCAAAAACCGTATCTAACAATGTGCAGTGTGATTTACATTAGTTTCAATGTAAAACACACATCTCCGTTCAGACGAGTGATCACTGCTGTGTGTTTACTCGTGTCTTTTCAATGCGTTTTTCGGATCCGTTTTAAAAATTGACATGTCAATTCTACTTGCGTTTTACACAAGTGAAATCCCCATAGGAAACAATGGGGTGCGCTTTTGGAGCCCGAAAAATGTATCCAAAATTGCAACATACTTTTGGGTACGTTTTGGATGCGCTTTTGATACGAAAAGCGCATCCGAAAAAAGCATTGGATTAAAATTTTAAGTGTAATACACTAAATCGGCCGCTAGAGGTCTCATTTGATCTAGAAGAACTGTTTGAACTTTAGTAACCTAATGACCCAATAGAGGGCGCTTCCAGCATTTTACATGTGTTTAATCTTATAAATCTCTTTTTTATATGTATTGAATTATATAAAAACAGTTTTTTAGTATAGAATGGGTGTTTATAGAAATTATTGAAGTTTTAACTAATACACTTATTAATGTTTTAGATAAATAGTTTATTATAGGATGCTGAGTAGTTTCAGTATAATACTAAGATGGTACAATAGTTAAAACTTCTATAATTTCTATAAACACCCATTATATACTAAAAAACTGCTTTTATATAATTCGATACATTTAAAAAGCGATTTATAAGATTAAATACATGTAAGATGCTGGAAGCGCCCTCTATTGGGCTTCATCTGAAACACATGTAAAATGCTTTCAGTTATAGCGCCCTCTATTAGGCTTCGTAGGAAACACATGTAAAATGCTTTCAGTTATAGCGCCCTCTGTAAGGCTTCGTAGGAAACACATGTAAAATGTTGTCAGTTATAGCGCCCTCTATTAGGCTTCGTAGGAAACACATGTAAAATGCTTGCAGTTATGGCACCCTCTATTAGGCATCCTCTTACACTACAACTTTAGTGAAAATGTAGGTCATTAGATTACGAAAGTTCAAACAGTTCTTTAGATCAAATCAGAGCTCTAGGGGCCGAGTTAGTATATTACATACCCTTACATACATACATATGTAAGGGTAAAGTATATTACTATATTACCTAAGATTCGACCTTTTCAAACTACAACTTGTGTATATATATTGAAAAACGGATCTTAAAAACGCATAAAAAAACGCATCAAAAATGCATGCAAAACGCATCCAAGAAAGCATCAGCTGCTGCATCTTTGGATACGTTTTTGGGATGCAGTTTTCAATGAGTTTTTCTTCTAGTGAAAAAACAGATCAAAAACGTTGTGTGAACATACCCTTACTATCCAGACATTGCAGGACATACAGGGCCACATATATGAAAACTGTCTAGATCTAAAACTCACTTTGTTGCCCATAGCAACCAGTCAGAGCTCCCCTTTCATTTTTCCAGAAATGAAAGGGGCACTCTGATTGATTGCTATGGGCAACAAAATGAGTTTTAGACCTAGACAGTTTTCATACATGTGGTCCACAATGTTCTCTCTGAAACCATTCCTTTGTGTATGGATCTATAGAAGCACCCATAAAATCAGATGCTTTCTTTGCATTCTAGACACCACAAACACTGGCAGCCAATAGTGTACTTTATTTATTTGTCATGTATTTTTTGTAAATGAATTGACATATAAATCCACCATCTGTTCTACGTATATTTTGATTTTACTCAAGGTCTCAGCTCCTCTGGGATCTAAAATCTAGGTCACGTATCAATGTAGTTATGCCAGCTATCTGGCTTAATTGGATTAAAAAATTACATTCAGCATAAATGTCATATGTTCTGAGGTCCCCAACACAAGCTTTTTATGTCTAGTAAAAAAGATTAGGCCTTTTATTAACACAAGCATAACCTGCTAAATGTTATGCACTATTCTTAGAAAACTGACAAAGAAAAATGCCAGATGAGATCAGATATTGACTGTGATTTCTATATTTTACAACATGGCTATTTCTATTAGACTAGCCTAATGCATGGCAGGTGTGTTAGTCATCCATACATGATCCCTAATACTTTTACAAGGGAAGATAATGAATAATTTCTTCAAAATAAGGTTTTTGCTATGTTTTCTGGATAATTTGTGTTTTATTAGACTTTAAGGCTGTCATTATACTTCAACAGTTAGTTGAAAGTAGCAATTTTTGGGGTTATTGCTGTAATTTATTAATGCTATAAGGACTACTTCACACACCATTTTACAGTGTTTATTGCATTTCATATTTTTCCACAGACTTAAAGTAACATGTCCATGCTTTTGGCCTTTTGGCTTTGATCTTTTGTGTATTGCATATTTCCTTTACTGAAAAATAGTAAAAATTTGAATGCTACTTTTTTTTTCTTGTACATGATTTATTAAGAGTTTTCAAAATCTATAACGATAAATGTATGGTGCAAGCCCCGTATTAAAGTAAACCACAAACATAAGTCAATGAGAGGCTGCTGCACTTGCATAAAACACTGATATGTCCATTGACTATGAAGCATGGTACTAGTGAGAGGTTTCAGGACTACCAATATTACCAATGGTCCAGCATCTGTGTGTGTTCTATAATTCTGACTTGCCTAGAAAATTTTTGATACGTGGTAACGTTATTGATAAAACTTGTGCTATGTAACTTTTTTCATTTTTACACTCAAGTTTTTTTTTTTTACAGATAAGTAAGTGAACTAAATTGTCTCAGTATCTGAAGTAGTGTAGACGTTTCTTGCCTCTTAACTCATATATACATTCTCCTCCAAAAGTCCAAAGGCAGCACTGAAGGGTTAGGCTAACTGCTCCTATTTAGGACTGAAGCCTAAAACCAATTGGTATAATTAAATATTATTAAATATCATTCTGCTTCTAAAAGACTGGTGTCACGGTCGGAGATAGTGGATCCTCTGGACCCCCACATGCGATGGCGTAAGCCACGCCAAGGAGCGGAATCTAAGTAGGTCCCGGTTTTCACCAGAGCCCGACGCAAAGCGGGATGGACTTGCTTTGGCGGGAGTCTACCAGGTCGCTACCCCTGACGTGACTTGCATGCGGAGGCAGCCGAGGTGTAGCGTGGTGCAGAATCATCGGGCAGGCTCGTAGTCGGGGACGGGCAAGAGGTCAGGACAGGTGGCAATGGTTCGTGGTCGTGGACAGGCAGTAGGTCAGGGCAGGTGGCAAGATGCGTGGTCGTGGAACGGAAGCTAATGGTATGGTACACGGTAAATCAGAACAAGGCTTGGAACGCTTTCTCAATAGGCAAAATGGCACTAAAGATCCGGCAACAAGCACCAGGAAGGGCTAGGCTTAAATAGGGGCAGTGACCGGCAATACCCAATTACCAGTGCACTGGCCCTTCCGGTGCCGCTCGTGCGGGGATCACGGGTGTGTCTGCGACCCGGGACGGGGGTCGCAGGCCCACCCGTGACAGTACCCCCCCCCCCCTTCGGTCTCCCCCTCTTTCTGGCCTGGAGGAACTTCTGAATGATGTTACGATCCATAATATTGTCCTCTGGCTCCCAGGACCTCTCTTCGGGCCCGAACCCCTTCCAGTCAATGAGAAAAAACCGCTTCCCTCTGACCGTCTTCACATCTAGAAACTCCTTTACCGTAAAGACATCGGTGGGAAACGGCCTCAGAGTGGAGGAGCAAGTACCCGAGAGAAGGGTTTAGGGGGACCGGTTTCAG
>JAODAL010049334.1:0-28267 GCA_025379985.1 Phyllomedusa bahiana | reverse complement strand
AAAAACCGGGGGGAAAAAAAGGTACCCCCCCTTGAAATGTGAAGGGTTTGTAAAAAACAACAAATACAGAAAAAACTTTTATCAATGTTCCCGCTGCAAAAAAATGCAGTAATTTATTTGTAAACTTAAACTATGCCCCCCCCACCCCCCCAAAAAAAATACAACTTCTTCCGCAAAAAACAAGGCGTCATAAATCTGCCTCACTTTAAAGATAAAAAGTTACGATTTGCTGAAACAGGCAAAAATGGCAAAACTAGCCGCGTAAATGAAGGTTTTTCTGGCTCCGGAGGGGTGTGGGGGTGGGTGGGCTTACGATCCTCTTTTCCTTTCTAGGTTTGCTTTAGCTTTCCAGGCTGTCATACTTTTATACATTGTGTAAGGCACTGGTTTCTCTTTATATGGAAGTGTATTCAAATTTTACTTAAAAATTATCTTTATTTAAAATCCATCTTTCCTTCTTCCCCCTAAAACAATCTAAAATTAAAGGTGGATTACATCATGAAGGGAAGTTACAAATGCCCTAAACCCCCACCCACCCCACTCTAGCTCATGCCCCCCTAATTTAAGCTTCTTTATTAAAAGTTACCCTGAATGTTTACCATTGTGATTGCAGTGTGTTATTTATTATCACATTCTTGTGTTTAACTATTATTATGGGCCTCGTTATGGGGGCCCTGCACAGTGTCGACTGGGGTGCCTAGGCCCAGCAAAGGAGCGATTTTAGGGCCCACTTTTGCCTCGTTGTCTCCGCCCACTGTACAGTTTCCTGCCCGTCTCCTTTCAACTTATTCAGACGGATGTATGACATCATCACCCCAAAAATCATAATCAAGATCGGTACTGGGAATTCCTCTACAGACTCCTCCGCCACAAAACTCCTTGTAAAATTTCCATTTGGCCCTCCTGTCCATTTGGCTTGCGCGTGTAAGGCTATGTTCACACAGCTCTTATCGTCTGTGTTACATACACTTTTCGATATGTGTTGGTCCGTCTGTTGGTCCCCAAACGGACCCAAACACACATCTAACAAATAGCAGTGGGATTTACATTGCTTTTAATATGAATATCGCCGATGTCTCACTGTGTCTTTTGGATCCATTCATGTCAATTCTTTGGTCCAAATAAACTCTAAGGTGCGTCCTGCTGCAGCAAAAACTCATCCAAACACAGCTGCATGTATCGATACGTTTTTTGCATCCGATCCACACGGAGCCCAAAAACGGGTCCCTAAACAGCGTGTGAAAAAGAGGGGGTGAAAAGAAATTAATTGCGAGTCTGGCTGAGACGGGGTTTTGCACATCCCCAACCTCTACGTCATCTACCGAAACCTCGGCCTCGGTCCCACACAGCAAAGTGAAAATGCATCTAAAATCCGGCTGCATTTTCAATTTGCTGGACCGCCCCCGCACCGCATTTTCTTTGCTTGCTTTTTGCACAAGAACTGGTTGGTCCCGATTTCAGATTCCCGCCGCCCAGTATTATGAGCTGCAGGAATCTGATTTCCTGAGAATATACAACATTTTCTTTTGTTCCCGGCCCCGTTTTTGGGTTTCCCTCAGTAAAATAATTACGCTGTGTAGACAAGACATGGATTACCTACTGATATCCTACACAGCGCAGCACACTACAGATGGTTTTTCAGCAGATTCAAAATACAGAATCCGCTGAAAAAAATTACCAAAATCCGGGGCTGTGTGGACCCCCGCCTAGGTGCATAACACAACACATTGGTCATCCCGTCCCCATCAGCAAGGGTTTGCCCTCCAGAGACAGCCCCGCCGGCTCCTCGCTGCTTGCCTGACAGGCGGACACCTCCGTGACGGGTTTTCTACAGCAACAAGAATGCGCAGTTTACTTCACACATTAAATTGATTGTGACTACAACAATTAGAGCAATTAGGAGACAAGCTCTGGCCGCATCAAGGCTTTCCTGTGCAGCCTTATGGGTCATAAGCAGGGTTTGGGTGCCCTCCTGTGGGAAGACGTGCACTTCAGAGCCGCTGATGACCGGACACAGCTCAGGAGATCCCAGCGAGGTAATATTCTGTCAGTGGAGAATCCGATGTCACCCGAAAGCTCCACATCAGCGTCTGATGATGACATGACTAACATAGGGGACATCATAGACTGCACTGTAAAACTGGGACTGTTAGCAGCTGTTAGGCTCACGGCTAAATTCTATATTAACCTATAGGATGTTTTGGAGTGTGGGGAAAACGGAGAAACTGGAGGAAACCCACGAGACACAGGGAAAACTTACAAGCTCCATTCAGATATTGACCATGGTGGGATTTGAACGCAGCACCTCAGCGCTGCAGGGCAACAGTGCTAATCACTGAGCCACCATGCTACACTATACAAACCATTGAGCCACCATCATGCACTGCCAACCACTGAGCAACCATCCTGCACTATACAAACCATTGAGCCACCATCGTGCACTGCCAACAACTGAGCCACCATGCTGCACTCTACAAACCATTGAGCCACCATCATGCACTGCCAACCACTGAGCCACCATGCTGCACTATACAAACCATTGAGCCAACATCGTATACTGCCAACCACTGAGCCACCATGCTGCACTATACAAACCATTGAGCCACCATCGTGCACTGCCAACCACTGAGCCACCATGCTGCACTATACAAACCACTGAGCCACCATCCTGCACTGCCAACTACAGAGCCACCATCCTGCACTATGTAAACCATTGAGCCACCGTGCTGCACTATACAAACCATTGAGCCCCCATCATGCACTGCCAACTACTGAGCCACCATGCTGCACTATACAAACCATTGAGCCACCATCGTGCACTGCCAACCACTGAGCCACCATGCAAACCATTGAGCAACCATCATGCACTGTGCCAACCACTGAGCCACCATGCTGCACTATACAAACCATTGAGCCACCATGCTTCACTATACAAACCATTGAGCCACCATTGTGCACTGTGCTAACCACTGAGCCACCATGCTGCACTATACAAACCATTGAGCCACCATCGTGCACTATGCCAACCACTGAGCTACCATCGTGCACTATACAAACCATTGAGCCACCATCGTGCACTGCCAACCACTGACCCACCATGCTGCACTATACAAACCACTGAGCCACCATCGTACACTGCCAACTACTGAACCACCATGCGGCACTATACAAACCATTTAGCCACCATCGTGCACTGACAACCACAGAGCCACCAAGCTGCACAATACAAACCAATGAGACACCATCGTACTCTGTGCCAACCATTGAGCCACCATCGTACACTGTGCCAACCACTGAGCCACCATGCTGTACTATACAAACCATTGAGCCACCATCGTACACTGTGCCAACCACTTAGCCACCATGCTGCACTATACAAACCACTGAGCCACCATGCTGCACTATACAAACCACTGAGCCACCATGCAGCACTATACAAACCACTGATGCACCATTGTGCATTTACCAACCTCTGAGCCACCATCGTGCACTGTGCCAAATACTGAGCCACCATCGTGCACTGCTAACCACTGAGCCACCATCGTGCACTGTGCCAACCACTGAGCCACCATGCTGCACTATACAAACCATTGAGCCACCATCATGCACTGCCAACCACTGAGCCACCATGCGGCACTATACAAACCACTGAGCCACCATTGTGCACTATACAAACCATTGAGCCACCATGCTGTACTATACAAACCATTGAGCCACCATCATACACTGTGCCAACCACTGAGCCACCATGCTGCACTATACAAACCATTGAGCCACCATGCTTCACTATACAAACCATTGAGCCACCATGCTGCACTATACAAACCACTGAGCCACCATGCTGCACTATACAAACCACTGAGCCACCATCGTGCACTGCCAACCACTGAGCCATCATCATGCACTATACAAACCATTGAGCCACCATTGTGCACTATGCCAACCACTGAGCTACCATCGTGCACTATACAAACCATTGAGCCACCATCGTGCACTGCCAACCACTGAGCCACCATGCTGCACTATACAAACCATTGAGCCACCATCGTACACTGTGCCAACCACTGAGCCACCATGCTGTACTATGCAAACCATTGAGCCACCATCGTACACTGTGCCAACCACTGAGCCTCCATGCTGCACTATACAAACCACTGAACCACCACGCAGCACTATACAAACCATTGAGCCACCATGCGGCACTATACAAACCACTGAGGCACCAATATGCATTTACCAACCACTGAGCCACCATCGTGCACTGTGCCAAACACTGAGCCACCATCGTGTACTGCTAACCACTGAGCCACCATGCTGCACTATACAAACCATTGAGCCACCATTGTGCACTGCCAACCACTGAGCCACTGTGCTGTACTATACAAACCATTGAGCCACCATGCTACCCATGAGATGATTGTGCTGACACAGATACAACACTAGACCATGGGCAACATGTATGAACGGGCTTTTCGCCCGATTTCTGGCGTATCCTGCGCCTCACTGGCCCGAATCCCGCTGTCGGACGCAGGGATGCGGTGTTAGGCGCAGCATTCACCACTTTCAGCTGCACCCCACATGAAGGGGCGGGCACTGGGCGCGGTGTGGGCGCGGTGTAGGCGTTCCGGAGCGGGACGCACCACATTCGAAAACTCCGAGGCATGTACGATCGCGAGTCGGCAAAGTGCGGCGCAATGCAGCGCTCGGCAGCTCCGACAGGCAGACCTGGTTGATTCTGGTCTAAATGATCCGGCGAAGGCGAAGTGAAGCGAGAACGTAACATGAGAGGAAACATAGAAGATCGCAACAGAAATCTCGGCGCTCAGCTCCGTGCGGCATGGAGTATGAATTAAAAAAATTGCCTTTATAAAGGCGGAAAACATTCTCAGAAACAGAGCTCAAACCTCAAAAATAAAAAATAATTAAAAAAAAAAATCACTTTCCAAAAATCTAGAATGGCGCAACATCAGGAATTGGGATATTGGAAATTGCCGGGAAATACAGTAATTCAAATTCTGAAAGCTATTCTCATTGGTCGCCAGAAACCAGCCAATCAGAATAGGAGCGACAATGGCCCATTCTAACCTATTGAGAAATATAGATCCAATCAAAATCAAAGGCGGGACAGTTCAAAATACAGTAAAAATACAGAAAAGAGCTGATTGGTTGAGCTAGCGGGGGCTTGGCTATCCCAGCCAATCAGAGCGCGAGCTACTTGTCCCATTGTAGTCTATGGAGAGATGGGCGCAATGCAATCTCGGGGCTCAGCGCCGTGCTGCATGAAGTATTAATCAACAAATTATTTTTATTAAGTGTAAAATATGATCTGAAAAAGAGCTGAAACCTTCTATAAACATAAATCAATCAAATCCCGAACAACGCGTTTGTCGCCGAGACCGGCGCGACATAAGGAATTGGGTTATAGAGAATTGCCGGGAAATACAGTAATTCAAATTCTGTAAGCGCTTCTCAGTGGTCGGCATAAACCAACCAATCAGAATAGGAGCGACAATGGCCCATTATATTCTATGGAGGTGAATTGGCCAATCATATTCAAAGGTGGGACAGTTCAAAATACAGTAAAAATGCAGAAATGAGCTGATTGGTTGAAGCGGCGGGGGCTTGGCTATCCCGGCCAATCAGTGCGCGAGCTACCTTCTCATAGAGTTCTATGTCGAAAAGAAATGCAGAGCGAGCTCTGTTTGTGATTGGCTAATTTAAAAGAGGCGCGGTTATTTGGACCAATGGGAGAGCGAGCGACGTTCCTATGGGTTTTCTAATGCAATCTGAAATAAAACTGTACATGGCTGAAATCAAATGATAAGACTACAGAAGTTGTACCGATGTGTATATAAAATGAATAATAATATGGGGGTAACGAAAAAAAAATATTAATTCAGTAAATTAATTTTTATTTCTTAATTTTCGTTAGCCAAGGATCAATAGTATGGGTGCAACGAAAATAAAGAAATAAACATGATTTTATTGAATTATATTTTTTTTCGTTACCCCCATATTATTGTGCATTTTATATACACATCGGGACCAACTTCTGAAGTCTTATCATTTGATTTCGGCCATGTACAGTTTTATTCCAGATTGCATTAGAAAACCCATAGGAGCGTCGCTCGCTCTCCCATTGGTCCAATAACCGCGCCTCTTTTAACTTAGCCAATCACAGAGCGCGCTCAGAATTTCTTTTCCCCATAGAACTCTATGAGAAAGTAGCTCGCGCTCTGATTGGCTAAGCTGGACGAGCCCCCGCCGCTTCAACCAATCAGCTCGTTTCTGCCTTTTTACTGTATTTTGAACTGTCCCGCCTTGGAATATGATTGGTCAATATTTCTCCATAGGTTATAATGGGTCCCTGTCGCTCCTATTCTGATTGGTCAATTCTCCTCCATAGGTTAGAATGGGCCACTGTCGCTCCTATTCTGATTGGCTGGTTTATGCCGACCAATGAGAAGAGCTTAAACAATTTGAATTACTGTATTTCCCGGCGATTCTCTCTATTGCAATTCCTTATGTAGCGCTGGTTTCGGCGACAAACGCGTTGTTCGGGATTGAACTGATTTATGTTTATAGAAGGTTTCAGCTCTTTTTCCGAAAATATTTTACACTTAATAAAAACGTTTTTTTTATTCATACTCCATGCCGCACGGAGCTGAGAGCCGAGATTTCACAGCCCCCATCTCTCCATAGACTACAATGGGAGAAGTAGCTCGCGCTCTGATTGGCTGAGATAGCCAAGCCCCCGCTAGCTCAACCAATCAGCTCTTTTCTGCATTTTTACTGTATTTTGAACTGTCCCGCTGTTGATTCTGATTGGTCAATCCTTCCCCATAGCTTTTAATGGTTCACTGACGCTCCTATTCTGATTGGCTGGTTTCTGCCGACCAATGAGAAGCGCTTCCAGAATTTGAATTACTGTATTTCCCGGCAATTTCCAATATCCTAATTCCTGATGTGGCGCCGTTCTAGATTTTTGGAAAGTGATTTTATTTATGTATTTTTTTTGTAGGTTTGAGATCTTTTTCAGAGAATGTTTGACGCCTTTATAAAGGCGATTTTTTGATTCATACTCCGCACGGACATCTTTAATGATTTCTCGTTGTTTTCCAGCCTGTCTTGAATCAGAACACATGTGAGGCGCAGTCCCTTCTGTGCCTAAGTCCCCGCACTGCGACTCAGTCCCCGTGTGGGATAGTGGGCCAGCCTCACTGTGTTTTCTAAGTAAAATCCCATGCATGACAGTTGTGAAATGTTTCTTTGTATTCTACTGTTTGGCCACAAGATGTCGCTATGTCCAGTTTCCAGTATATGCAAATGAGGGACATGGTATAAGACTGCCACATGAAGCAGCCATTTTAGAAGCTGCTGAGATTCTGAGGAGAACAGACAGAGACAGAGACTGAGCTAAAGGAGCCAGGATTCAGAGTTGTTCCAGAGACAGTGGAGAGCCTGACTGTCTATACAGACGCCATCGCAGAGAGAGAGAGAGAGAACTCCTGGACAAGAAGGACAAGCTGCCAGGATAGAGAGGACTGTCTGCAGCCGGACCACACTATCCACAAGGATCTGCACCTGAGAAAGGAATTGCCGGCCATCTTTAAGATACCTCAGCGGATGCTGCACGCCAACGAGCTCAGGACTGTGAGAAGGCCTGATATTAGTTTAGTTAGTTTAGGCTCAGTTACAGGCCAAAGGAGGGTTTCCCAAATACATCCTCCTGTTCAGGACTTGGAGAGTTTACTAGCGCACCGTTAGCTACTTGAACCGGTTCATCTGTGAGGGAAAGTCTGTGTCACGTGTGTTTGGGAGGGAAGTGGGTAAATCATTTAAGCTGTGTAAGCTGCTGTGCTGCACCACGAGCCCCTGCAACCGCCACCAACACACAATTGTTCCCGTTGGTGATTACGGTATTAAGAAGGTTTAAGGGTTATCGGCCTTTCCGAACCCCACGGTTAGGTAAAGTTACCGGGCATCCAGAGAGTACACTTCTGGCGGTGCGCTATGCAGCACAGGGGGCCCAGGATACGTATTTGTACATTTGTGTTTGGGGGATCTGTTCACCATCTTGTTCCAGAAAATTCAGTAAAACAAACCGTTGTTGAGCTGGTGTTGGAGTCGTGTTCTTTGTCCGGGACGTCGCTGTATACCGGAAAACCTGCCCTCGGTACTCGGCTTACACCTGCACTGCGCCCCACACACACTGGCGAGGCGCGGCCGACTTTACATGATATGTATGAGCGCGTCCCAGCGCCGACATAAATCAGCCGCAGATTCCGCCGGAAAACTGGCGAAAAGGTGCGCCCCGACCCGGCGAGATTTATACATGTGGCCCTATGTCTTGAAAAGGATCGTGCTGATGCTCCACAGCCTTATACCTTATATACCTTATACTGGTTAGAGGAGTATCAACACATGTAATAGGGGATGAAGTGCAGTTTCCAACCCCGAAACTTCCAAACAGGAGCTTGTCGGCATTGGATCACCAAATAATCGTTTATTCAACTAGTGTAAGGGATGGATAAGGCTTTGTGTGTGAGGAAAACACTTCACCAGGTCCACACGGCACACGTTAAGCAATATTCACATTTAAAAATGTAATAGGTGGTTATAACAAAATGGAGTAAAGCATTAGCGGCAGATCCTAGGATCAATTACTGGAAGAGCATTGTATACAGACAGATACACAAACACCAGAAGGTGCATCAAATATACATAAGAGGCAACTTACTATCAAGCACTATATAAGTAACATAACTGCAGACCCCTGAGCGGCCTGACGGAAGAAAGATTGGCAATTAGTTACTTATATTTGTGCTTTACTGTCTATTATTTGATACATTGTTGCCTCTTATGTATATTTTAAAGCACATTTTGGTGTTTGTTTTATAGATGTGTCTCTATTGTCTATACCACACTCTTCAGCAGTTGGTCCTAGGATCTGTCCGTCGTGCTTTACTTTCCCCATTGTAATTGCCTATAGTATCCGGGCGGGTCGTTTTCGTTCAATGTGAACCTCATGAAGGGCTTTACTCACACAAAGCGCATTGTCCGACCTGCACAACATTGAGACAAACTATGATTTGAGGATCCAGCGCCGACAAGCCCTTTTTGAAGTTTGGTATTTGGAAATGCTGCTCCCTCATCCCCCCGCCCATGTGTCCCTTCCACCCGTGCCAGCGGTGGATGTGAGGTTACCCAGAAGGAAATAATTGTGATATGACTTTCAGCAATTCTAATACATTACAGCTGATCATTAGATATTGCTCCATGACACAGAAGGGATTTCCATTACTGCTCAGAGATGAAGAATCTGACTTTTCATTGTTCTGTATAATATTCATGATTCCTGTGTTTCTATATTATCAGATGGAGAAGCTCCTGGGATCTAAGGCAAAATCTGCAAAAGCCCTGACTTTGAGCTGTTTTAAATGCTGGTGACTTTTTATCTGACAGAGAGTCCTGTGGGCTCCCGCAGGCACCAGAGACCAGGTGGGGTTACCATAGTCTACACTAGTCCCCTGCGCCACCACTCTCCGCCGCAGCCGACCGTTAATACCAATCGCTGAGGTATCATCTTGGGACCTTGGCAAACGGCGATGGCGGCGCCGGGGACTGACTATATGAGTGTCCTCTGGATGCACACACAATTGAAGGCTTCCGAGGAGCAGAGCGGGAACGCTCCCCACTCCACAGAGTACTCTGGTGAGCTGCAAGCAGGCACAGCACAGGCAGCGTGAGAAAGAAGATGGAGGGCAGCGGGAGCTTCAGGGAGCAGGGGAAAGGTGAGTACTGTTAGGTTTTTATTTTTAATTAGCCCTCTCTACCTCTTGGATGACCTATAACTGACCTGTATACCTACAGGGGGACTATATATCTGCTGGGGGACATATAACCTGCCTATATACCTAATCGGGGACCTATATACCTGCTGGGGAACCTATAACCATCCTATAAACCTGCCGGGAGACCAGTAACCTACCTATATACCTATATACCACGTTGTTATTTCTCATTTGATTTCATTACAGGCCGGGAACCCTCAAGAATCAGATATCTCTACCCCCTCCATCCGCTCTATTAAAAATCCTTTCTTCTATCCAGTTCAATCACATGCACCAGTTCTAGATAACTACCTAGAACTGATTGAAAGTGATGTAGTTACTTTACATCGATCTCTACGTAAGTCATTGTATAATGATCTAAATAGACAGGAACATCTTGCACTTAAAGGGGTTGTCTCATCTCACATTTTCATAGAGCAAAGCAGCATTATTTCATTCATGCATTCTGTCACTTCCTGGTCAAGCTGTCTGAAATTTAGCATAGGGAGCTCCCTGTTTTTCAGACCCCCTGCTAATTAGATGAACAACCCTCCTGCTCTGAGGTCCCAGAGAAGCAAATAGAGCTAAAAGAAAAACAGTATTAATTAGTGTCTTTTGTCTGAAAGATCAGATAACACACAAGCTCTCAGGCTGCCAGCAGTTCAGTGCTCTGACCTGTGTGATGAGTCACTCTCTCTATAGAAAGACAAAACAACAGAGGGAGAAGAGCAAACAGTCAGTCACTAGAGAAACCAGAGAGCCCTCAGAAGGTAATAAAATCATTTGAGCTCCTCAACGAAAAAAAAAATTAACAAAGCAATATATTTGGAAAACGTCTTCATTTACTGTTCCCTACATGTTGAAAGCTAATTTGGTAGTTGAGACAGCCCTAGTGGAGTTGAGGATCATTTTGGAGTCAGCGGTCTGTCCCACAAGATAATCTTAAATTATTATCAGTTTCTACTACTCCAAAAGATATTACCTTTCAGATCCTACGGCCATCTTTAGAGATAAGCTATCTTTTGGGCTTGTTCCCACACGTCCCTCCACTGCCAATTTTCATTCTTTCCCCCAAAAATCACAAGTCTGGTTCTCCCCCAAAACTCCTCCGCACTGCACCCTATTTTGGCATCAGCAGGGGCCCTTAATGAGAATTTTTCAGTATGGCTGGGTAGTCTTTTTTTTCGGCCACTTGTCCCACGTATTCCAGTTTTTTGGGGAATTCGAGAGATGTTTTACTCAGTTTTAGAGGTTTTCACTGGGAGCCCACATTTGTATGGGTTATGGCAGAGATTCTATCCCTCTGCACTATCACCCCCCATGCTCTAGCTGTGAGAGCTCTGAAGTAGTTTCTAGATGTTTTTCATTTAACACAGTTGTTTCTAAAGGAATTTTTGTTGGATGTTTACTTTTTTTTTAAATACCCTTTTTTTTTTTGGGAGACAACTTATTATATACAGTAACTGGTGCACCTATGGGTGCTAAGTTCTCACTATTCATTGCTAAACATTTAAATTTTTTGTGGGAACACTTTCCATTTTTTGATTCTTCTAATTTTTTGGTGAAAGCACCATGTGGTATGGTGGCTACATAGATGACCCTTTGATGGTCTTTTGAGGGGGATGGGAGGCCATAATAGACATTTTTTTGCTTTTTACATAAATAATTCTTTAAATTTAAAATTTTAATTTTTGGTATGAAATTCATCACGTGGAATTTTTGGATTGAAGTTTGTCTCATTTGGAACACACTATAGTCACTCGCACCTTTCATAAACCTACAGCAGGAAATGCTACTCTCCATGCACGTTGCTGTCATCCCTCTCATACAGTTAAAGGGGTTGTCTCATCTCAGAGTTTCATGGGACACATGAATGAAATATTGCTGCTTTGCTCTGTCACTTCCTGGTCAAGCTGTCTGTAATTAGAATATGAACTCTGTGTATTCAGACTTCTGCTAATTAGTTTAGATTACTCAAATTTTCTCTGACAGCTAGCAGGAGATTTATCTAAAATAAACAGTACTAATTACAGTCTTTTGTCTGAAAGATCAGATAAAAACAAGCTCTCACTGCCAGCAGTTCTGTGCTGGTCGCGACCTGTGTGATGACGTCACTCCCTGCTATCAGATAGAACAAAGAGCAGGGGGAAAAGTACACAGGTTTGGTCACTTGGGGAACCAAGGAGAGCACAGAAGGGACAAAATCACTTGTAGCTCCTTAACAAAAAAAGATGAACAACGCAATATATTTGGAAAATGTCTTCATTTAGTGTTCCCTACATGTTGAAAGCTAATCTTTGTAGCGAGACAACCCCTTTAAGAACATTACAGAGAAATTGCTCATCCATGTCTGATTTCCTTTTAGGGGCTAACGATATTTCTACAAGACTAAAATGTAGAGAATACCCACATTGGTCGTTAAGTATTGGTTCTTCTGTTCAAAAACAATAAAAACTTAAAAATAATGAACTTAATTTACAATATAGAGCGAAAAATCCATTGACTTTTGTCACCACGTTCAGTACTGGATTTACTTCTGTGTTAAATATAATTAAAAAATATTTACCTATGTTACCGTCTTATCGCATACACTTTCTTCACATACATCACATACAGATTTGCTGCTCGTAGGGCCGTCACTCTGAGACAGCAATTATCTTCTAGTCTGTTCAGACCTATACCCCCCACTATACAAACGTGGCTGTCTGTAGTATGGAGCCACCTGATGCATATTTTGCAACTTTGCGAAATAGGGTATGTTCACACTACATTTTGGATCCATTTTTTGATCCGTTTTTTTTTACCAGAAGAGAAACTGTATCCAAACTGCATCCAAAAAACGTATATCTAAAAAAACACAGCTGCAGATGTATTTTTGGATGAGTTTTTCGGATCCGTTTTTCAATATATATACACAGTAAATGCTTCCAGCATTTTACATGTGTATCAGATGAAGCCTAATAGAGGGCACTACCAGCATTTTAGATGTGCTTCAGATGAAGCTCGATAGAGGGCGCTACCAATATTTTAAATGTGTTTCAGATGAAGCCCAATAGAGGGCGCCTCCAGCATTTTACATGTGTTTAATCTTATAAATTGCTTTTTATATGTATTGAATGATATAATAGCAGTTTTTTTAGTATAGAATGGGTGTTTACTAATAAATTTATTAATGTTTTAGATAAATAGTTTATTATAGAATGTTGAGTGCTTTTAGTATTATACTGAAACCACTCAACATTCTATAATAAACTATTTATCTAAAACATTAACAAATGCATTAATAAAAACTTCTATAATTTCTATAAACACCCATTCTATACTAAAAAACTGCTTTTACATCATTCAATAAATATAAAAAGTGATTTATAAGATTAAACACATGTAAAATGCTGGACGTGCCCTCTATTGTGTTATTAGGTTACTAAAGTTCAAACAGTTCTTCTAGATCAAATTAGACCTCTAGGGGCTGATTTAGTTTATTACACTTCAAATTTTAATCCAATGCGTTTTTCGGATGAGCTTTTCATATCAAAAGCACATCCAAAACCTACCCAAAAGTATGTTACGCTTTTGGATCCGTTTTTCGGGGCTCCAAAAGCACACCCCATTGTTTCCTATGGGGATTTCACTTGCGTGAAACGCAAATAGAATTGACGTGTCAATTCTTAAAACGGATTCAAAAAACACATTGGAAAGACGCAAGTAAACATGCAGCAGCGATCACTCGTCTGAACGGAGATGCGTGTTCTACACTGAAACCAATGTAAATCAAACTGCACATTGTTAAATATGTTTTTTGGATCCGTTATGGGTCTGAAAAACAGATCAAAAACAGATCTGAAAAACGTTGTGTGAACATATCCCATAGTCTCTTCCTTTAAATCTAACAACACTACATACAACATGAAACAATGTATCAATTGTAATACCTGCTATGTAGTGTATTTGATAACTTGTAAAACATGTTGCATTCAATATATTGGTTGTAGAAGTTAAAGGGGAGGATTAGATGTCCTATATCAGACGGTTCACACTTCCGTGGTGTCTCAGCTGTTTTACATCATTATTTCATTCATCGCTCTAGTAAAACTGACTCCATTGAAGTTCAGGGCATTGAGAGGGTTAATCCTTCACGAGGTGGTGATCAGAGAAGGAAGCTCTTAAACAGAGAATCCTTCTGGACTTTCTCTCTCAATACACGTGAACCATACGGTCTAAACAATAGACAAGATTTGCTATTACGGTTGCACTACAACTGCACAAAGCTCGACATTTATAGCTTCAGTGCAGCAAATCCAGCCGCATTACTGCTGGGACAGGGAGAGCACTTTACACGGGGTTTACCTGAGCCAGAATTGACGTTTATGCGCTAAAATCCCCCTGATTTATGACCCGCACTAGAGCAGGTTCATAAATTCTGGCACATTCTTGTGTTTATATATGCACAAAAATTGGCTTCTAAACAGCAAAAGTCCTATATGTCACCCTAAGGGTCTATATTCTAAAGACTTGAAACGCGTCAGATTTTGCTGCTTGCTCTGTATTGTCTTTATGGTGGATTCAATGAATTGTACCTTTTTAGGAAGACGCAGGACCTGCCTCTTAGTCTTGGATTCATTTACGGTGTTCCCCGTGGTCCGTGCATCTCCTGATCCTTAACGGGTGAAGCTGGATTTGCATTTTGTGGATGTGATATTAGGGTAAGACCATATGATGCGATCATTCTGCTGTGGCTGTGATTTTCAGGTTGACTGTTAAATGGCTTCACAAGTTTGCAGGTAAACAGCAAAATTGTGCAGGCATTAATCTTTATTAAATATCTCCCACAATAGAGGAAAATCTTCCAGCACTCATCTGTATATACATTAAAACGCACTTTTATTGGTACAAAAATAAAAATATGATAAAAAACAGCAAACAAAGGAAACAATCTACGCGTTTCGAGCCGTTGCTGTAGTCGCTTCATGACTAAGAGGCTGGAGACATTAGTTGTCATCATGGATCATCTCATCGTAAGTCTATTCCGTATTGATTTCCTAGACCCTAAAGCTACTTCAGTGTTTATTCTTTGATTGTATAGTTTTGGCTGATTTTAATAATTAAATAACGAAAACTATGCAGTATCTTAGTTAGGCTCATTTTTCTGCACTGGTAATGTCTCTTCCCTGATTTGCCAGCTAGTGATGCTCTCTTCCATACTTTGTTGGCTAGTAATGCCCTGTATCCTTATTTGCCAGCTAGTGATGCCCTCTTTTCTGATTTGTTGGCTCTTAATGCCCTCTTCCCTCATTTATTGCCTAGTACTGCCCTGTATCCTTATTTGTCAGCTAGTAATGCCCTCTTCCCCGATTTTCTTGTTAGCAATACCCTCTTTCCTGATTTGGTGGCTGATAATGCCCTCTGTTCTGAATTGCCAGCTAGCAATGCCCTCTATCCTGATTTGTTGACTGTTATGCTATCTTCCATAATTTGTTGACTAGTAATGCCCTCTATCCTGATTTTTCAGCTAGTAATGCCCTCTTCCCTGTTTTTCCAGCTAGCAATGCTCTCTTCCTTGATTTGTTGGCTAGTAATGCACTTTATTTTGCTTTGCCAGCTAGTGATGCCCTCTTTTCTGATTTTTTGGCTAGTGATACCTTCCCTGATTTGTTGGCTAGTAATCCCCTCCCTCTGATTTGCCAGCAAGTAATGCCCTCTTCCCTGACTTTCAGCTAGTAACCTCATTCCTGATTTGCCAGACTGGTAACATCTTTGCACCCGCAGAACGTTGTATTACATTTACCAGATGTTTGGCTTCAGTCTGTGGAGTTTAAGTTTACCTTTTACCTAACTGCGGTTTATTTTGTTAGCTTTGCCCATCTTTGCAATCACTTTTATTTTCAATAATGATCCTAAATTTTAAGAAGTAAGAACCTTCACAAGTCATAAAATATCCTCTTGTTTGTGTATACAGTTTCTATGCAGACCACTGTGAGCTTGATGTTTGCAGTTACTGCTTTTTGCTTATGGACTAAAACATTCTATTTCTATCCTATTTCTGCAGGTTTCTTTTCCTCCTTTTCTTTTATTTTACCTTTTATCTTGGGCAGTCCCAAAAAATGCAAAAATAATGAGCACCTCCAAACATGTGAAATAAAAGCCTCAGGTGCACAGTGCCATGGCTGCAAGACAAATTCAAAAACAGAGAAAACACAGCAGCTACAAGACATGATAAGCACTCAACATAAGAACCACTTAAATTTATATTACTGCTATACCTAGTATGCACAGAAATCTGAGGATCTTGGAGCACATTTTGATCAAATTGTTAGGTCTTTCCAACAGTAGCAAGGTGACCTCATTTCAAATGAAGACCTACACTATACCATATAGACCCAGAGCGGCTACGTCTGGCAGGTGTGTTTTTGGGCCACTAGCTCATTCCCCTTGCTGGTGTAGCTGTTGCTTCAGCCGATGTTGCCATATACTACTACTAGTAGTAGAGACCCTCCTCTACTAGTATAGAGACCCCTAAAAAGATGTCGCTGTGAAGTGGCAAGTGGGCTTATAGAGTTTGATCAAAATGTATACTAAGAATCCCACATTTATTTTTATATATTTTTCCTGATAAACTTATAGCATGTGGAAGTGTACTTCATGTCTTTTTTTTTCTCTCTTATTGTGAACCAAACTATCTGGACTTGCCTCTGTTGGTGCCCTCACTAGATCTTAATGCATTTTATGGCATGTGGGTCTATAGTGTGGGCACTAAAAGAGGGAAATATGTATAGTATAGTGTAGATCCCTATATGCAATGAGGTCACATGGCTGCTGTTGCGTGAGTTCTCCAAATTTGATCAAAATGTGCACAAAGAACCTCAGATTTTAAATTTTGCAGGTTGCAGGTTTTGGTGGGTTTACTTTTTTGCGCAGGTCATTTATGGCCAGAGCAGGTCAGTTTTATGTAGATATGGGATGGTAGTAAATAACTCTGAGGAGTTTGGTTTCGAAAAGTGCAGAGTGGCCAGAACATTGAATTAGGGGAATGGTGACATTATTGTTTATGAGTAACACACACCGATCCCAGAGCTCATAACATGCACACATGTGATGGGAAGAAGTTGGAAATGCAAGATAACATACATAAATTACATACAGAGAGTTTTTATTTACAAATACAAGGTGCGGTAATGGAGGCGTCCTGTTTGCTAATTTATTTTTGTGGTGGTTTGAGAGGAAAATCTTTTTTACAGACCCTGTCAAATGTGTCAAAATAGTACAAATCTGGAATCGATATATTGACGACGTTATTTTGATACGGAAGGATTCCGGGCACGACTTGGACAGTTTCATCTGTGATTTGAACCAAATTGATTTAAATATAAAATTTACTTCCAAATTTTGTCATCAGGTTTTTTAGAAATTCTTTTTCAGGTGGATGATTCTGGATTTATAAGTACTGACCTTTTTCTTTAAAAAAAGGACTTATCCACAACATATTGTAAGGAATATCCTGGCTGGTCAGGTTTTGTACTGTAAGAGGATTTGTTCAAATAATCACGATTTCAAGAGAAAAGCAGCAGATCTGGGGGGTATAATGAGAGGTGGATACAAAGAGGACTAAGAAGAGCATGTGATATACAGCAGAGCGTATTTCTGAAAGATTAAAAAATTAAAAGTGATGGCCAATTCATCTGAGGTGAGAGTCATTTCAACCTTTCATTCTAGGGCTAGAGATATGAAATTGGCGCTGCAGAAATATTGAAATGTATTGCTTATGGATCCGATATTCAAACAATTCTTACTGCCTTACCTTCAGCTACTTACCATCGCTCTAAAAATCTGCATGACCTTCTGGTACAAAGTGATCACATGAGAACACAACCTAACACATTGTTTTGGCTCCAGAGGCTCCAGATGGGGCTGCCATCCTCGTGGCAAATGTTCAGCCTGTTCAAATTCAGATCCAGCGACTCGATTTTTTTTTAATCCTCTAAAAGTAAAGCATATCTTGTTACTCATACTATTTCTTGCAACACTGTAGTCATCTATCTTGCCTCAAGTCCCTGCAGTCTATTGTATGTGGGAATGACTTCACGCCCATTAAAACGTAGCATACGGGAACGTATGTCAGGAATAGAAGCAGCACAAGATACCTCGCACCTTTCAGATTTCCAGACGATTCTGAAGCATTTTAAATGACTTCATGGGTGTGACAGGAGCCTTCTATGTTTTCTAGGTATTGATGTTCCTTTTAACAACCTATATAGTAGGATCCAATGTTCCTCTAATTTTGTGGGGTATCCAAATTAAATCAAAATTTTCTTGTTTATTATAAAATAATAACTTTTTTTTATATGCGCCAACATTTTCCCGGGAATTTTTACAAATATGGGGGAATAAGCAAGAAAAAGGGGTTTTTTTAAAAAAAGTACGACAAATGAGCCGAGGTGTGGGGCCCCCTGCTGCAAGCTTAAAATCTATTGGGGCGATGGGTAAAAAAGGGGCAAGTGCTTGGTTTACAATGGTAGGTTACATAAATTTTGGGTAGTATAATAAAAAAGTGATAAACCCTTTCCATCCAACCAAATCTATATACAGGAAAGGCCTGTGGGTGCAAAATGCGGGAAGTGACAATGTTGACAAATTTTGGGGGGATAACAATTAGGGACTTTCGTTTTTAAAGAAAGGGGTTTCAGGCACCTTAAAACTGTGGGGGTTGTGAGTGTGCCTGCACATGGGGTAACATGTTCCAAAACGGGTGCAAAAACGGGGGCCCAAAATTTGGAGAGGGCATGGGAGGTTGGGATGATTGGTGTGTAGCTTAGTCTTTAGCAGGAGCGGAGAGAGGGGGTGGGTGGTAGACAGAGATGAGGGGGGAGATTGGGGAGGAGAGCGTTGGGGGAAGCTTTTATGGGGAGTGCTGTTTTTTGTTGTTTTCTGTACTGGATAGGCGCCGTGCAGAGACTAACGGGGTGGGGCATCAGTATACGCTGGAAAAAAAAAGATGACCCTGGTGCTGTTTTTTGGGGAAGATTGGAGAGAAAGAGTTTACGGAGGGAGTCCAACAAGGGGGAGTTCGTATAAAGAAAAGAAAAGGAAACAATGAAGGTTTGGGGTGTTTCCACAGTGAAAAAAGGGAGGGATTTTGGAGATGTTCTTGAGGTAGGTAGCGGGAAAGGGTTTGGTATTTTTGGGGTAAAGGGACGACCCGAGTCTGGGAAACCCCCAAGGGAAGCGGACGTTGCCTTGGATTAGGGTGGTCCCACACACACAGAGAAAATTTGCAGTGGGGGGGTGGTTAGTAGGGGTGGGATGCTAAAATTCATTTTTTAGGAGTTTATTAAGAACAGGAGGACAACTTTCGAGACAGCAGACAGACAGTCACTGGGTTTTTTGTCAGAGCGGGAGTGAGGGTTCGGGGAAAGGTGTATAATTGGGTTCACCAGCGTAGAGATTACGGAAGCCGATCTGTTGGGGTTTGTCCAATGGGGGTGTGTAGTTTGAAAAGAGGAGAGGACCAACCCGGGATCCCTTGGAACGCAACACAAGAGGAAGGGGAGAGAAGAAACCCTGCAAAAAGAGGACAGAGGAGGGTCAGAGGTGGGATAGAACCAAGCGAGAGCGGTGTCCTGGGGGCCAATACCCGAAGCTTTGTGGGGGAAAGGGGGAAAATCAACATGTAAAAACCTGCTAGAACCCAGGAGAACAACAAAAAGTTCCCCGGGAATTTTTGCGTGTGGGGTCTTTGAAACTTTGTAGAGCATTTTTGGGAGTGTGGGTCAGAAACCTGTTTGCGGGGGGTCAAAAGCGATTATTTTGGGAGAAAAGGGGATTGGGGGGTTAACCCAAGCGTTCCGGGGGTTTTAAAATTTTAAAGGGAAAGGTAAGGGGGTCGGTGTTGGGCAGATGGGCCAGGAGGTTTTTTAAGTAAAGGGGTTTAATAGCTTTTTTGGGAAGAGGAAGATCCCAGTGGAGGAAAGGGTTACGATGCAGTAAGGTGAGAGAGGACAGCTGGGAAAGGGTGGAAAAAGGGGGGAGGAGTGGGGAAAATAGAGTGTGTGGGGCTGCAAAAGGGAGAACCCGGGGACACTTTTTTCTGAGGGGGTCAAGGCTGAAAGCAGTTAGGGGTGTGGGGGAGGACATAATGTGTTATTTTGGGTTTGTGAAGTGATTTTTCCCGTATACTGTCATTTTTTTTTTGAAGTGATGGCCAGGTCTTCCACGAGGTCAGTGCCCGGGGTCTGAGCTTTGGTCGAGGAGGGAGTGGAAAGTGTCAAACGGGTTTTTGGTTGTTGTTAGTGTTAAATGAGGGGAAAAATTTTTTTTTTGGCGAGTGAAGGGGTGTGGGAATCCTGAGCTGAAATTTTTAGGGAAAAGTCGAGGAGCTTTTTTTTTCCACCACTCGACACCTGGAAATCCTGCGATGGTGAAATTGAGTGTGTGCCAAGGCTACGGGCGTCTGACTCTGGGGTGCGGTGGTAGTGGTGCCAACATGTCCAGGTGGTTTGGGGTTTCATTTTTTCTTTGACAGTGGTCAGGGCAGGGGGGGGAGGAGATTGGGGCATAGGGCTATAGGGTCTATGAGGAGAGGGGGGGGAGTGAGGGGAGATGGTGTCAATAAATTCCCATTTTATTGAGGGAGATTTCGGAAAAAGGGTGATGGGGAGGGGTCCAGAAAGGTAATTTCGATAGTGAAGGAAATAAGGTTGTGATCAGGAGCGCCAAGGGGAGTTCAAATAAATAGGGCAAGGGGAAGAAGAAGATCAAAAGGTTCCCCCCTTGGGTTGGGGTCTATAATTGGGGAGGGGGAAGGGGAAGAGGTTTGTAAAGAAGCAAGGCAGCAGGAGAATAGGGTTTTCAATGGGGGGTTGAAATCACCCCCCATGTAGATGGGTATTTCAAAAGAGGGGAATGAGGGAGCCAGGGGGCACAATGATCCAGAAACTGGCGGGTGAGCCGGGGGCTGTACACAACCCGACTCTGAGAAAAATGGGCCCGGGGGGTCTGGGGTGTGGGCCTCAAAGGGGGGGAAAAGTAGGGAGGTGCAGGGAAATGACCCTTAGGGGGCAGTGTGGGAAGAAATAAAGCCAACTCCTCACCCCCCGTTTTCCTCTGGGGGTGTGGGGGAAATTTGGGGCCATAGGAAAAAGTGACAAGGGAAGCGGTGTCAGATGCGGAGCCAAGTTTCGTAGGAGTAGGAGTTTGGGCGAGTGAAGAGAGGAACAGGTCAAGGGCACTTTTTTTTTTTTTTTTTTTTTTTTTTTTATTTTTTTTTTTTTTTTTTTTTTTTTTTTTTTTTTTTTTAATTGGGCATTCCCCAAAGGGAATTTAAAGGAACCAAAAGACTACAACGAAGATTTGCAGGTTTGAGGGTTTCTGGGGAAAAGGAAAAGGGGGGGGATAAAAGGGGAAAGGGGGGTACCGGGGTTGGGAGAGATTCTCCGCGCAAGAAGCAGGAAATGAAAGCACAGCGTTGTTCAGTGTAATATGACCGTTTTTTGTGCACAATGAAAAAAAGGGTTTTGGGGGTATTAAATAGTAAGTGTTATGGGATGCGTGTGGGAAGGGGAAAGGGGAGAGAGTAATTGGAAAGTTGTTTGGAGGGATGACCGGGGGGTAGGACGGAGGTAAAAGGCGAAGATAAAACAATAGTAAAGCTTGGGGGACTAAGCTGTGGGTTTGGAAACTCAGTTACTTACAACGAAAGTTTTCCCCCTTCTGCCCACTTCGGCCTAATTTGGTCAAAATTCATTGTCCTTCAAAAAAAGCTTTACTTAATAAATGCTGGCATTTATTGATTTTTAACCTTGTTTTAAGGTTAAACATTGCAAATGGCATATTCTTTATTGGACAAACAATATAACCAATACTTAAAGGGGTGTTTGCACTACAGGAATCGCTGCCTTTTATGTTAAAGATCTCACAAAATCAAGTCACTTTGCAATATGTGTCCATTAACAGTGTCCTACGTATTCCTAGATATCCCCTCTTCTATAGGCTGCATCAGCTCCTCAGGTCGCTATAGCGACGGATCTGTTTGATCTCTCATGATAGGCTGCCAGCACTGGTCACTATAGCTACAGACCTGTTACATCTCTCCTGATAGGCTGCCAGCACCGGTCACTATAGCTACAGACCTGTGTGATCTCTCCTGATAGGCTGACAGCACTCAGTATAGTACTTGGTCCTGTTGAATTCTGTCCTTATAGGCTCCCAGCACCAGGTCTGACTATATGAACTGCAGCTATCTGTATACACATCTTCCTGATGGGCTGCCAGCACTGCAGCCTGTATCTTGGAGTTTAAAGTTTGAAATTCCAGGTGGTGGTACGGGCCTACAGGTGGCATAGAACAGGTCTGTAGCTATAGTGACCAGTGCTGGCAGCCTATCAGGGAGATCAACAGGTCTGTAGCTATAGCGACCAGTGCTGGCAGCCTATCAGGAGAGATAACAGGTCTGTAGCATATAGTGACCAGGAGCTGGCAGCCCTATAGGAAAGGGATTCAGATAGGCCCTGTTTAGCTATAGGAATGCTTGTTGTTGGAGATCAGGAGAGACCCACACAGGTCTGAAGCTATAGTGACCAGCACGGGCAGCCTTCAGGGAGAGATCACACAGGTCTGTAGCTATAGCGCCCCAGTGCTGGCAGCCTATCAGGAGAGATTGAACAGGTCTGTAGCATAGCAACCAGTGTTGGCAGCCTATCAGGAGAGATTGAACAGGTCTGTAGCAATAGCGACCAGTGCTGGAAGCCCATCATGAGAGAATGAACAGGTCTGTAGCTATAGTGAACAGTGCTGGCAGCCAATCAGGAGAGATCAAACAGGTCTGTAGCTATAGCGACCAGTGCTGGAAGCCTATCAGGAGAGATTGAACAGGTTTTGTAGCTATAGTGACCCGAGGAGCTGATGCAGCCCATACAAGAGGGGATATCTAGGAATAGGTCGGACACTGTTAATGGACATATATTACAGAATGGCTTGTTGTTGGAAGATCTCTAACATAGAAAGCAAATCCCTGTCATGAGACGACCCCTATAAGCAAAGGTGAACTATACAGGAAAATGCAGACAGTCCATGAAAATGTCTCTATAGAGGAGAGGGAGTGGGACATGGTTGCCCGTGCTCTGTAATTACAGTTAAGGATTTGAGGGGCAACAAAGTCCACACAATCAGGTAAGCAGGAACAACGGAAGCCGAAGAGCAGGACAATGGATAAACGGAGGCAAAAGGAGACTCGGACTACAGGTACCAGCAGACATGAAGTAGAAGACGGGCAGGATCCCAGACCAGGCAGGAGACACAGACAGGGCTTGTGACGGGATGCAGACACCAGGACAGGATCCCAGACCAGGCAGGAGACACAGAAAAGACCGGAAGTCCGAAACTAGAATCACTTTACAAGGCACCACAGACACTCAGGCACTGAGAGCAACACATAGCAGGGCTGAATAGTTCCCCAGGGAATAGGATGGGCGTAAGCTGTGAGTGCTGAGGGCAGGTTAACTATTGCCCCGCTGAAAGGCACAGAAAACACTGAACTACCCTCAGTGTCCAAGGCATGAAGTGAGCATGAACCTTGTATCCGGATTATACACATTATCTCCCAGGCCTGAAAAGTAGTTTATGACCAGAACTTTTTTTAGTTTTTGCCTCCTTGCGTTTTAACAGTTGTAACTTTTTTATTTTGTCAATGAAGCAGTTGGATGAGGCCTCTTTTTATTCGTGACAAATTCACTTATAAATAATTGCAGAATTTTTTTAAAAAATTTTTAATTTTTTTTTTGTTTTTTTTAGATTTTTTTTACACCGTTAATATTTCACACGTAATAACTTGTTAGATTAATTCCACAGGTTATTACGGTAATGTGGATACCTAATATGTGTAGGTTTTTTTTGTGTGTGTAATTTATGCACAATTATTTTTTATTAAATATTTATTTTATTTATTTATTTTTTTATTTTTTTTTTAATACTTTTCATGTGTCTTTTTCCTTTTAAAAAAATCCCCTGAAGGGAGAACTGTTTTACATTTTTAAATTTTTTTTTTTTACACTTAGTATTGTATTAGCATATTCATATATGCTAATACATTATAATCTGTGTCAGTCTGACACAGGCACTGTTCAGGACAGCACACAGGCTGGCCTGATCACTGGATTGTTGCACAGACAGCTCTGGGGCCACTCTAGGACCCCAGGGCTGACTGTGTAGCCATTCCCGAGCTCTGTCGTGTCACCGGGTGTTCTGATCACCCGACAGAGCAGGGGAACCCTTTGATTGCGCTGCGTTAACACACCGCAATCAAAGGGTTAAAGCACCGGGTTTCCTCCGCTGCCCGGTGCTCGCAGGAATGCTCTGGGATCAGGGTTGTGTAGTACAGCCCCGATCCCAGCGCTGCTGCGGCGCCGGCCGCCGCAAACCCCGATATCTGCAGCGACGTCTAAAGTCAGTGGGCGGTCGTTAAGGGGTTAAAGAGCTTCCTTTTATTCTTTTAGTTCATTAGAAATTGCTGTTAGGTTCACTGTAGTATCAGTAACTATGCTTACCTGCAGCTGTATATAGGATTTCTGGCTGATGCAACAGTCTGTTCGGTCACATGACCTGTTCTCTGATTGGCTGATAGAGTTTTTGATGCTGACAGAAAGTCTGTCTCTCTCTGCCTTTTTATGAGACTGACTTTGAACCTCCTATAGGAATAAACAGAGAGATTCACTTCTGGGTCACACAACCATGCTCTTTATTTTAACAACTCAGAGTGCAGGTCACATGACATAGGGGCAGGGGTGAAAAATCCTGTATTCAGCTGCAGGTCACATGACCAGGGGCAGCAGTGAGAAATCCTGTTTCACCCTGCAGTCACTGGACATAGGGGCTGGGGTGAAAATCCTGTATTCAGCTGCATGTCACATGACCAGGGCAGAGTGAGAAATCCTGTATTCAGCTGCAGGTCACATGACTCAGGGGCAGAGTAAAAATCCTGTATTCAGCTGCAGGTCCACATGACCAGGGGCGTAGTGATAAATCCTGTATTCAGCTGCAGGGTCACATGACCCAGGGGCTACCAGTGAGAAATCCTGTATTCAGCTGAGGGGTCACATGAGCAGGGCCAGCAGTGAGGAATCCTGTATTCAGCTGCAGGTCACATGAACCCATGGGCAGCAGTGAAAATCCTGTTTCAGCTGCAGGTCACATGACCCGGGGCAGCAGTGAGGGAATCTGTATTCAGGCTGCAGGTCCACATGAACCAGGGGATGCAGTGAGAAAATCCTGTATTCAGTGCAGGTCACATGACCCAGGGGCAGCAGTGAGAAATCCTGTATTCAGCTGCAGGTCACATGACTCAGGGGCAGCAGTGAAAAATCCTGTATTCAGCTGCAGGTCACATGACCCAGGGGCAGTAGTGATAAATCCTGTATTCAGTTGCAGGTCACATGACCCAGGGCCGCAGTGTGACATCCTGTATTCAGCTTCAGGTCACATGAGCCAGGGGCAGCAGTGAGAAATCCTGTATTCAGCTGCAGGTCACATGACCCAGGGGCAGCAGTGAGGAATCCTGTATTCAGCTGCAGGTCACATGACCCAGGGGCAGCAGTGAGGAATCCTGTATTCAGCTGCAGGTCACATGACCCAGGGGCAGCAGTGAGAAACCCTGTATTCAGCTGCAGGTCACATGACCCAGGGGTAGCAGTGAGGAATCCTGTATTCAGCTGCAGGTCACATGACCCAGGGGCAGCAGTGAGAAATCCTGTATTCATCTGCAGGTCACATGACGCAGGGCAGCAGTGAGAAATTCTGTATTCAGCTGCAGGTACACATGACCCAGGGCACGGTGAGAAAATCTGTATTCAGCTGCAGGTCAAGACCAGTGACAGCAGTGAGAAATCCTGTATTCAGCTGCAGGTTACATGACCATGGGGCAGCAGTGAGAAATCCTGTATTCAGCTGCAGGTTACATGACCATGGGGCAGCAGTGAGAAACCCTGTATTCAGCTGCGGGGTCACAGGGACCCAGGGGCAACAGTGAGGAATCCTGTATTCAGCTGCAGGTCACATGACCCGGGGCAACAGTGGGGAAAATCCTGTATTCAGCTGCAGGTCAATGACCCAAAGGGCAGCAGTGAGGAATCCTGTATTCAGCTGCAGGTCACATGACCCAGAAGCAGCAGTGAGAGATCCTGTATTCAGCTACAGGTCACATGACCCAGTGGCAGCAGTGAGGAATCCTGTATTCAGCTGCAGGTCACAGGGACCAGGGGCAGCGTGAAAAATCCTGTATTCAGCTGCAGGTCACATGACCCAGTGACAGCAGTGAGAAATCCTGTATTCAGCTGAGGTCACATGACCCAGGGGCAGCAAGTGAGAAATCCTGTATTCAGCTGAGGTCACATGACCCAGGGGCAGCTGTGAGAAATCCTGTATTCAGCTGCAGGTCACATGATCCAGAGGCAGCAGTGAGAAATCCTGTATTCAGCTGCAGATAAGCAAAGCTACTGGCTCTTCTGTAACCTAATAGTAATTTCTAATGAGCTAAAGGGAAAAAATGAAGTGGTCCTTTAAGTTTTCCTTTCTGTTGTTTGCATCTATTTTCTTTCTGTAGATGGATAACACAATTTTATTTGAACTATTTTGTATGTGTGTAAATATTTTTCCTTTTTTAGCAAAAATTAACATAGCGAACTTCAACCTCCAGATCAGTTTGTAGGATTGATTCAACAGGTTTGGGATTTGCCACAAACCAGAGGAAATCTGATCTTGAAAAACTAGAGGAAAAGAGGAGATTTCAAATAATCACTCATCTATGGAAGGTGGAAAAATCTATGGAAGATGGAAAATCTATGGAAGGTGGAAAAATCTTTGGAAGATGGATAAATCTATGAAAGGTGGATAAATCTATGGAAGGTGGAAAAATCTATGGAAGATGGATAAATCTATGGAAGGTGGAAAAATCTATGGAAGATGGATAAATCTATGGAAGGTGGAAAAATCTATGGAAGATGGATAAATCTATGGAAGGTGGAAAAATCTATGGAAGGTGGAAAAATCTATGGAAGATGGATAAATCTATGGAAGATGGAAAGATCTATGGAAGATGGATAAATCTATGGAAGATGGAAAAATCTATGGAAGATGGATAAATCTATGGAAGATGGAAAGATCTATGGAAGATGGAAAAATCTATGGAAGATGGAAAAATCTATGGAAGATGGATAAATCTAAGGAAGATGGAAAGATCTATGGAAGGTGGAAAGATCTATGGAAGTTGGAAAAATCTATGGAAGATGGATAAATCTATGGAAGGTGGAAAAATCTATGGAAGGTGGAAAAATCTAGAGAAGATGGATAAATGTATGGAAGATGGAAAGATCTATGGAAGATGGATAAATCTATGGAAGATGGAAAAATCTATGGAAGGTGGAAAATTCTATGGAAGATAAAATTGGAAAGGATCTAGGGAAGGTGGAAAAAATCTAGGGAAAGGTGGAAAATCTATGGAAGAGGGAAAAAAATCTATGGAAGTGGAAGATCTATGGAAGATGGAAAAATCTATGGGAGTTGGAAAGATCTATGGAAGATGGATAAATTAGGGAAAGGTGGAAGATCTATGGAAGAGGGATAAATCTAGGGAAAGGGTGGAAAGATCTATGGAGAGGGAAAATCTAGGGAAGTGGAAAAACTAAGAAAGATGGAAAGATCTATGGAAGATGGATAAATCTATGGAAGATGGAAAGATCTATGGAAGGTGGAAAAATCTATGGAAGATGGAAAGATCTATGGAAGATGGAAAAATCTATGGAAGGTGGAAAGATCTATGGAAGATGGAAAATCTATGGAAGATGGATAAATCTATGGAAGATGGAAAGATCTATGGAAGATGGATAAATCTATGGAAGATGGAAAAATCTATGGAAGGTGGAAAGATCTATGGAAGATGGAAAAATCTATGGAAGATGGAAAAATCTATGAAAGGTGGAAAAATCTATGGAGGTTGGAAAGATCTATGGAAGATGGAAAAATCTATGGAAGGTGGCAAGATCTATGGAAGATGGAAAAATCTATGGGAGTTGGAAAGATCTATGGAAGATGGATAAATCTATGGAAGGTGGAAAGATCTATGGAAGATGCATAAATCTATGGAAGATGGAAAGATCTATGGAAGATGGAAAAATTTTATGGAGAGTGGAAAATCTTGGAAGTGGAAAAAATCTATGGGAAGATGGATAAATCTTGAAGATGGAAAATCTATGGAAGATGGAAAATTATGGAAGAGGGAAAAAATCTAGGAAAGGTGGAAAATTAGGAAGTGAAAAATTTCATGGAAGTGGAAAAATCTATGGAAGGGTGGAAAATCTAGGGAAAGTGGAAAAATCATGGGAGATGATAAATCTTGGAAGATGGAAAATTATGGAAGATGGAAAAAATTATGGAAGGTGGAAAGAATTTATTGT
>JAODAL010049333.1:0-28268 GCA_025379985.1 Phyllomedusa bahiana | reverse complement strand
AAAAGTCAGTCAATCCGGGCCGCCCCAGGGCACGCGGCTCGTGACGTCACAGACAACCGGAAGGCATTCTCTGCCTTCCGTGGTGTCTGTAAGGAGGCAGGAGCCTCCTCCTGCGTCTCTTAGTTATTGCGACCGGATTGTCGCGATAATAATGGGGTTATCCGCCCCCCCCCCCGGAGCGATCCGGGTCGGGCCGACGCTGCAGGATGTCAGCTGTAATATACAGCTGACACCCCGCGCCGATCACGCGAACTCTGCTTTAGAGTTCGCGCGATCCTCAGGATGTATCCATACGTCCAGGTGCGTTAACCCCCAAACGACCTGGACGTATGGATACGCCCAAGGTCGTTAAGGGGTTAAAGAAGCATGTGACATTAAAATAACTGTACCAAAAAATGGAAATAACTATTTAAAAATAATTAAAAAACAAAAAAAAACAAAGAAAAAAACAAACCTGAATGACTTTTGGGGAGAGAGTAGACTTTCTTGTGAGGTTAAGTATGCTGCTGATGAATATCCATGATGAATTCTGTCCTTGTCCAGCGCTAAACACAGAGTTTAGAAGCTGATTGGTAAATCGTATAATCTCTCCATGCATTGGCTTGGTCAGAATCCTTAGCGAGACGCCATACAATTTTCCAACTGCATGATATTGCAGATAAACTGCTGTTTTGGTCACAGAACTACAGTGTCATTAAAGGGGTTTTGCCACGATCTCATTTCATACCTCTTGCATCCAGCTCTTCAGCTCTGTGTGCTCAGAAGGGGGCATGTGTGATTTGTTTGAATTTCATATCATGTGACCCAGCAGGATCACCAGGCCTTTCCTCTCTCTAGTCAAAGAAAGGTCTGTTTACGTAAAGCATTGTGAGTAGCTGAGAGGTACAGTTTTTGCCTCACAGCACAAGGGTCCCTGTGGATTTTTTTTTCTCTTTATCAATACACATACCTCATTGAGGTTTCTTTTTTCTTTATTTGCACTGTTTGACTTACTAAGGATGACAGTAGACGGCAGTAGAGTGACAGCACCTGGGGTTTGAACACTTAGTGGCTGCCTGGGAGGAGAGGTGATGTCTGAACATGTCTGACCAGGAGTGAGTAGCTCTCAGCCCTTGTCGTATCCCCTGGAGATGAGCTGTAAACAATGGATCACTAAAGAAGCAGCTGTGTACAATTTTTAATAATAATGATGAATGTTTGTTTTCATTTCATTTGCAAGCTCTCACATCAATTTTACTTCATGGCAAAACCCCTTTAACAAATCGGTGTTGATGGCCCTGTGGTTTGCAGTATTATGTATCTGTTAAGAAGCCAGGTATAAACCACGTCCACTGATGATGGATGTGGTTTCATCTGCATTCGGCTGGACGCTCATGTGGTCTTAATTTTACTGCATCTTCAGCCTTTAGACTCATTTAGGCACATGCTGACTCTACAGACTCATTTATTTGTGAAAATGGGCCAGACGGATACTAAAAATATAAATATGAATAAAAGATTTGAATGAATATAAAATGAAGTAACTCATTACACCTCAGTAATTGGTGATAGATGCACTTGAACTGAATGCACCAAAGAGGAGATAAAACTGAATTTAACCTTTTCCATATGTTGTAGTTATTTGTAGTATTTTAGCATTTTAGATTCTAGTAATATTTGCTTTATTGGATTTGACTGCTTTGCAATGTAGATAGCTGCAATATTAGTGTTGATTGAAGTGCCACATACAGTAAATGTTCCAGATTAACTAATGGTCAAGTAGGATTTGTAATGAAGATCTAATCACATTTTATTAGTTTACACTTTCTCAAACTGTCTACGTTTGGATTCATCGTCATCTAGCTCAACCAGGCTTTTCTTGTGCTCTAAGAAGCATTTTTATGAATGCATTCCACAAGGGGAATATTCAAAGGACCACGCTTTCTCTTTAAATTGCTAACAGATAATTAATTCCAGTTAATAGTTTAGATCCTCAAGTCCAAACAATAAAAACCGTGGGGCTTGTATTACGATGGCTAATTTAATTAACATTAAAGAGCAAAGTTATAAGTGATGAAAACACTGAAGGATTACCAATTTGTTGCATTTGTAGCAGCTCCTGATTCTCCCTTGACACAATCAATGCAAAACACATAAACCCAATTTATTCTATTTCACAAAAAGTCATGCTAATTAGACTCATTTACATACTGAACAGCTGACAAGAATGTTAAACATTCCAGCAAGCAAAATGTTAATATGAAAATAAACCAATTCAGGACGCATGTGCCTGTCAAAATATAGCACAGAACCTGGATGTCAGCATAATAGGACCTATGAACAGGAATTGACTTTATGAAACAACACTTTATAAAGCTTTCTTAACAGGTTATGCCAATGCTCCTGAACACGCTGAAACCTTAGGATCTTGAAGCAATCCCTTGCAGGGTCACACTGCCCAAACCTGACATTACAACCTCCTCCCCAAAACACGGCTTGTCTCCTCTAGTAAACAGATCATTGATACATATAATGGCATCTGCAATTTCAAAGGGAATATGTCGCCAATTTGTTTTTTTTGCCTTATTAAATCAAGACCCCGATCCATATTCTTTTCCTCTCAGTCGTTTTTATTTCCTGATTGTAGATTTCTCTATTCGGCTGTCTATATAGGATTGTGGGGAAGACATTCTTGCTTGCACTGCAGTCAGAGAGATACTTTACAGCAGCTTCATGCCCATAGGATTCTTAAAGGGAATGTGTCATCAAAAATTACTTATTGTTTAACTCACGTTTTTATGTTAAACACATTTTTTAAGAATTTTTGGTTATATTAATTTTTAATTTTCCATATCACTTTCAATATTTTTTAATGATTCTTAAAGGAGTTGTCTCCCTACAGAGTTTCACAGAATGCATGAATGAAATACTCTGTCACTTCCTGGTTCAGACTGACTCATTTGCATACAGCTCCGTGCTTTCAGTTGCTAATTAGATCAGATTAGCTAAGCAGCTTTTCAAACTGCTCTCAGAAGGCTTTATCTGATCCCCAAAACAAAAGCCCTAATTACAGTTATTTTACATAAATCAAGCTTTTTACTGCTCAGCAGCATGGACACTGCTGTGACCTGTGTGATGACATCACTCACTGTTATCTCATTGAACAAACGGCAGGGGGAGAATTGTTTACAGGTCAGTTACTGAGGGAACTGAAATAGCCAGGGAGGTCATAAATTCACTTGTATCTCCTTAGGGAAAACAGAGGAACAAAGCAATATATTTGGAAAATGTCTTTATTTTGTGTTCCCTACAATTTGAAAGCTATTCTTTGTAGCGAGACAACCCCTTTAAGTCCTGCAGTTTTCACTTTGACCACTAAGCCTAATAACAGTCTGACACTTCCTGCTCTATAGATAAAGATTCTCCGTAGTCTGCTCATTATTAACACAAGCAGGGTCAAAGTGAAAGGAGACACCAGTGTGAATAGATAACACAGAATCCGCCAGTCACAAGAGGAGATGGTCACAGCTCTCAGCCCCCTCCTCCCTACAGAGTGATTTCTTCCTAGGTCACACAGCATGACTAGAAAACTGTCCTATTGAAGTCTATGGAACAGAAACAGTCTTGTGGTTCCTATGAGCATGAAGCTGCTGTAAAGCATCTCTCTGACTGCTGTTAAAGCAGCGCAAACAAGGCCTAGTGGCCAAAGTGAAAACTGCAGGACTTAAGAATTATTAAAAAATATTGAAAGTGATATCAAAAATTAAAAAGAAATATAACCAAAAATTCTTAAAAAATTTGTTTAACATAAAAATGTGAGTTAAACAATAATTAATTTTTGATGACACATTCCCTTTAAGAATCCTATGGGCATGAAGCTGCTGTAAAGTATCTCTCTGACTTCTGCCTCATAGACTTCTAAAGGAGACTGTTCACTGTGCAGAGAGGGGAGAGGGGGAGCTTTGACATCTCCTCTTGTGACTGGTGGATTCTGTGTTATCTGTACACAATGGTGTCTCCTTTCAGCTTGACCCTGCTTTCACTGATAATGAGCAAACTGCTGAAATGCTCTCTAAACAGAACAGGGAGTGTCAGACGATTATTAGGCCTAGTGGCCAAAGTGAAAACTGCAGGACTTAAGAATTATTAAATAAATACTGAAAGTGATCTGGAAAATTAAAAAACACATAACCAAAAATTGCTACAAAATGTGTTTAACATAAAAATGTGAGTTAAACAATAAGTTTTTCTCAAGGGTCATTTGAAGCTCATTACTAGATTCAATTTAGTACATTTGCAAAGAGGTAGACATAAGATATCTACTCCTAGTTCATTTATAAACATATTAAAAAGAATAGGCCCCAGAATAGACCCTTGTGGTCAAAATGCACACCTTAAAGTACATATAGAAACTTCGCTAAATATTTTTCAGCCGATGTACTAGTAAAGGTTCACACAGCATGTCTGATACCTTTTTTCAATACGTAAATTAATGTATTGAAATCAGTCCGAAATCTGCATTCAAAAAAGTATCCAAAAAAACGCATCTGTAATGTGTATTTAGGTACGTATTTGATGCGTATTTGGATACGTTTTACAGATGCATATTTCATTAACCTATAAAAATTTGGACCAAATGTGTATTTTATGCATATAAACAAATTTTAGTCTCCAAAAACGCACCCCATTGTTTACTTTGAAGACTTTACATGTATAAAATGGGTCAAGATTTGACATGTCACTACTTTGTACACCTCCAAAAAACGAAATACAGTTACATATTTTACATTGAAATCAATGAGGTCTGACTGGAACATTGTTAAATACATATTTTGGTATGTATTTCAGTACATAATAAGCACCAAAATCAAATATGTCGTGTAAACATACCCTTAGGGCTATAAAAGTGAAGGAGAAGACAGCGTCATTTGCAGCTGAATTTCGAATTCTAAATTTTCTTCTGGTGGGACCAAAGGTCTTCAGTGCTTAATTCCTTTCTAAATCATAGTGGTTTCTTATTCCTTTTACTTTTGCCAGTTTGACATATACAGTGCCTTGCGAAGGTATTCGGCCCCCTTGAATGTTTCAACTTTTTGCCACATTTCAGGCTTCAAACATAAAGATATAAAATTTTAATTTTTTTGTGAAGAATCAACAACAATTGGGATACACTTGAGAAGTGGATCGAAATTTATTGGATATATTAAACTTTTGTAAAATGAAACAAAAACTGAAAAGTGGGGCGTGCAATATTATTCGGCCCCTTTACTTCCAGTGCAGCAAACTCACTCCAGAAGTTCAGTGAGGATCTCTGAATGATCCAATGTTGTCCTAGATGACTGATGATGATAAATATAATCCACCTGTGCAATCAAGTCTCCGTATAAATGCACCTGCTCTGTGATAGTCTCAGGCTTTTGTTTAAAGCGCAGAGAGCATCATGAAGACCAAGGAACACACCAGGCAGGTGATACAGTTGTGGAGAAGTTTAAAGCCGGATTTGGATACAAAAAGATTTCCCAAACTTTAAACATCCCAAAGAGCACTGTGCAAGTGACCACATTGAAATGGAAGGAGTATCAGACCACTGCATATCTACCAAGACCCGGCCGTCCCTTTAAACTTTCATCTCAAACAAGGAGAAGACTTATCAGAGATGCAGCCAAGAGGCCCATGATCACTCTGGGTGAACTGCAGAGATCTACAGCTGAGGTGGGAGAGTCTGTCCATAGGACAACAATCAGTTGTACACTGCACAAATCTTGCCTTTAGGGAATAGTGGCAAGAAGAAAGCCATTTCTCAAAGATATCCATAAAAAGTCTCGTTTAAAGTTTGCCACAAGCCACCTGGGAGACACCAAACGTGGCAGAAGGTGCTCAGGTCAGATGAAACCAAAATCCAACTTTTTGGCCACAATGCAACACAGCTCATCACCCTGAACACACCATCCCCACTGTCACACATGTTGGGGGCAGCATCATGGTTTGGGCTTTTCTTCAGCAGGGACAGGGAAGATGGTTAAAATTGATGGGAAGATGGATGGAGCCAAATACAGGACAATTCTGGAAGAAAACCTGTTGGAGTCTGCAAAAGACCTGAGACTGGGACGGAGATTTATCTTCCAACAAGACAATGATCCCAAACTTAAAGCAAAATCTACAATGGAATGGTTCACAAATAAACATGTCCAGGTGTTAGAATGGCCAAGTCACAGTCCAGACCTGAATCCAATCGAGAATCTGTGGAAAGAGCTGAAAACTGCTGTTCACAAACGCTCTCCATCCAACCTCACTGAGCTCCAGCTGTGCGCCAAGGAAGAATGGGCAAGAAATTCAGTCTCTCGATGGGAGAGACATACTCCAAGCAACTTGCAGCTGTAATCGCAGCAAAAGGTGGTGCTACACAGTATTAATTTAACAGGGCCAAATAATTTTTCACGTCCCACTTTTCAGTTTTTTATTTTTTTACAAAAGTTTAAAATATCCAATACATTTCGTTCCACTTCACAATTGTGTCCCACTTGTTGTTGATTCTCACAAAAAAATAACATTTTTATATCTTTATGTTTGAAGTCTGAAATGTGGCAAAAGGTTGAAAAGTTCAAGGGGGGCACTGTAGTTTAGTTGCCTTTTATGTGAGCAATTTTTATAGTTGTCCACTGGGTGCTTACTGCTGCTGTTTTTATTTTAACCTTTGAATAATTTTTTTAAATATGCACTTCCTAAAATAATAAATTTCTAATAAGTGTTGTTGTAGCACATGAATTCTCCAAGTATTTTTTTTTTTTTTTTTTGGTATGTTAACGCGGTGTATTACGACACGTACTGTATGCAGTACGCTGGGTGTTCTAGAAGTAAACGCTGACCAGCACATCCTTCTAAAATGCTCTATGCCAGCTCCCACAGACTCCCACTTTCCCCAGCATGTAAGCACTGGGAAGAAGTGACGTGTCACTTCTTTCTCCCGGCGCGTAATACGCTGCAGGGAAAACAGCAGGTAATCCTAGCTCTCAGTGAGAATTATGAATTGCTGTATTTGCGATCCGTACTTCGGCGTATTGCAGCGCAAATACCTTGTGTGAACATACCGTTAGACCAAAAGCATAGGGTGCCAGATGTTACATCCATTCAGTGCTGCAATTTCTACTAGAAGCACGAAGCAATCTTTTCTAACTACTACAACAGTTTCTGTATCCGAATGCTCCTGCTGTTAAAGGGAGTGGTATTGATAATGGAGTAATTATACGCCCTATCAGGTTCTGATAAGGGAACAGTTATATGCAAATGTATACCAAGACCTTTCTGACATAGGCCAACAACCTTCATTTTGTAAATCGGTTTGTTAACAAATAACAAAACATAATAGTTATGCTTACCTTATGCAGTTGCACTAACAGCGCTACACCTATACATGCTCATTAAATATTACCCTATTCACACCTTTAGTTACTTGGCAATGTACTCTGGCCATGCAGTACATCAGAAATAAAGATGATAAACTGGGCTTTTTGAAGGTTCTGCTGCAACAGTTCATCAAGTATCTGTCAAATTTTGTTTTTGTTTGAAACGTAGAGGGTGTATATGGTATTCATTTACCTTAAAAAGGGGTCTAGTCCAGAAACCAGATGGTTCTGTCTGCCACAGTATTGTGATAAACGGGCTTTTGTGAGGTTGTGCTGCTGACGTTCATCAAGTATCTGTAATTTTGTTTGATATTGAAACGTAAGGTGTATATTGTATTCATTACCTTTAAAAGGGGTCTAGTAGATAATATGTTCTTATGCACATATGTATGTATGTGTGTGTATGTGTATATATATATATATATATGTATAAAATATTATATATATATATATATATATATATATATATATAATATATATATATATATATATATATATATATATATATTTCTCAAGCAAAACTTTAAAAAAATGGACACATGCCTCCAGTCTGGCTGAACTGTTGTAGCAGCACCTACTAGTAGCCTGGTTTATATTTCCATTCCTGATACGTCTAGTGTGAGCAAAGTTGTAAAGGATATTAGCAGTTCAGACATTTAGGGCAACATGTATGATTTTTGGCATTAAGACGCCAATTTTTGTGCGCATAACAGTAGTATAGAATGCACCTGATTTATGAACCCGCTCTACTGCGTGTCATAAATCAGGCTCATTCTAGCACTAAGATGTAAATTCTGGCTCAGGTAAACCACTTTGAAAGTAGTTTACCTGTTCCAGCAGTAATGCACCTGGAATTGCCATAATGAAGCTATAAATCTATAGCTTCATACGGTTCTAGTGTACCCTGCCTCCAGCACACCCCCCAAAATCAGGTGCATTACAAAGTACCGCAGGTGCTCTGTAATGCGCCTGAAACTGGCGTACGGGCAATGTAAAACTATTGCAAACAGGGCTGCGCTAGATGTCGGGCTGAAAAGACGCCAGACTTCTGGCGCAGCCCCGTTCATATATGTCGCCCTTAAGGCATTTTAAAAGGAAATTCCATAAATGTTAAATAAATTCAAGTTTAGGAGCTGGGAGGAGAACAGGAGACCTCCAATCCTACTGGTGAGGTAGTTGCCGTATCCAGGTGGCTGTGCCTGCTCATAACCATTTCCATTCACTGCCCTGGGAGAGAGCCAAGCAAGCTTTGATGGCTATTTCCATACATAGCAGTGACTGTTGAGAGTTGTGCATGTGCGTTGCCGCCTCTCCATTAAAAGACCACTCCGTTTTTTTTTTTTCCTTTTAGTTCATTAGAAATTGTTTCTAGGTACATAGTAATGCCAGGGATTTTGCTTACCTGCAGCTGCAAACATGATGTCTTACTACAGCCTATAAGTCATGTGACCTGCACTGTGAGCTGATAAAACGCATAGCGTGTGATCCTGAAGTGAATATCTCTGTGCATTCCAATGGTTACTGCCTTTATGTGGCTACATCAGTGGGCAAATTGCGTGTTGTCCACATACAGTAGGTGAGGGACTGCATCTATTTATGGTGTATACAAAAGGATACCAGAAGAATACACTCTAGCACTATATAAGGAATTACCATTTGTGTAATTTTATCATAATTTTTCTTAAAATAGCTCTGAGAAGTTGCTTTATTTTTTTTTTATTAGCCATATTTGATAATATTCATTTTTGCTTTTAAGAATATTGTTCACTATTTTTTTTTTTTTTTTTCAGGATTATATATCTTTTGGTTCAGGAGAACCAGCTGCTCATGAGTATCATTCATTTGTATTATATCACAACAACAGCCCTAGATGGGCCGAGTTACTAAAGCTTCCTATACCTGTGGATAAATTTAGAGGAGCACATATCCGATTTGAATTCAGACATTGTTCAAGTAAGAATGATTTTCTTTATTACTATTAGAATAACCTCTGTTATCTGCCGTTAAGCTATGCAATCTGAAAATGCACTAGATAGTTATCATCCTTCTAAAGATTTTCATATTTTACTGAAATGGGACATTGAATCCCAAGAGAATTAATGGGCATTGACAAATATGTATAAATCCATTTAGTTTCTTTTTAATAAATAAAAATAATTTTGTATAACCTTTTTCTACTCAAAAAAGCAATCTGATGTTTCAAAATAAAACTTAAGACAATTTTAGGTAATTATTTGCTTAAAATAGGTATTGTGTGTATGTAGCATATTTTTATTCTATACTTCTTACCACTGCTGTTAGTTAAGGGAGTAATCCACATTTTTATCCATTAAGGATACATCAATTTTTGGATTTTTTTTTTTGTTTTTTTTTTTTTAATCTCCATAGTTCTAACTTTTTTTTTTTTTGCTCTCCTCTACATAAATGTACGAGGACTTGTTTTTTTGCAAACAAGATATATTTTTAATGGTACTATTGACTTGAACCATATAGTACACTGGGAAACTCCCCAAAAAACTTTTGTGGTTTGGAACATGAAAAAGATGCCTTCATGTTTGGCTTTTATGGAGTTCACTGTTCGGAATAAATCATGCAACAATTCTGGGTTCGTACAGTTCTGACAATACCAATTTTATATAGTTTTCATTGTTTTGATTTGTTGGCAATTTGTTTCATTGATTTTTTTTAAAAAAATATTAATTTGGAGTCTATGAGACTTTGATCCTATTTTAGTCTACTTTTTCTGAGAGGCAAGATGACCAAAACACCATAATTCTGCCGTTTTTTGTCATTGAGCCTGCAGAATAAAGTCACTGTGTTTTATTGGACTTTTACAGACATGGCAATTCCAATTCTGTTTATTTTTAATATGGTAAATTAAGATTTTTTTGTTTTATTTTTTTTAATTTGACATTATTATTATTTATTTTTATTTTTTTTACTTTAACATTTAGACCACTTAGGGGATCTGAACATGTAATTGCTTTAGCGCTTGTACTATATGATATATATACTACTGATGTACTGCAGTACATGAGCATATTGGTCTTCTGTTACAACCGCCAGGGATGTAGCATGCTCAGCGAGCGTGCTAACACCATATGGGGTATATATGTCCTGAAGTGCTAAGGGGTTAAAAAAAAATGGCAACCACTAATAATCAAAGAATGGAGCACCACCGCTGCTACTGTGCTGGATCACTAATCCCTCTAACCAACATAAAATATTTTCATTTGATCATGTAAACCATTTGTGTTTATTCACAATAAATTGGAATATAATTTTTGTGTGATTTTTTTTCTAAATTAGCAAAGGAGAAGGGTGAGAAAAAATTGTTTGGATTTTCATTTATTCCACTAATGCAAGAAGATGGTCGAACATTTCCAGATGGCACTCATGAACTCATTGTACACAAGGTAATTTGACAATTCCAGTATTTTTTCTAAGCTGGGGACTGCTATGTTATAATAGTGCACCTAAAAAAAAATTTGAATATCACTGAAAAGATCATTGATATCAATAATTTAAGTCAAATAGAGAAACCCATATATTGTACAGACTCATTACAGTATGAATTACAAGGGTTAATCTAATACATTTGTGAGCCCTATAACAAATCAAGAGATAGTTGTGGAGAACCCCTTTAATTTTCATTGAAATTCTAATTTTGTGAGATGCACTAGTAAGTGCAATATGTCCCGTTCAATGCACATAAGCTTATATCCATGATTTTAAAAGATAAGCATTGGCTTGTATTATTTGCTATGTGTTTTCCTACTAAAGATATTTGTTTTCTTAGTGTAGTATTACATGGTTCACTTTAGATTAAATTGACAACTATGTAATAAAAAGTCATACTTGAGCCTTCTACAGACTCTACAGTGGCACTTCGCTATAGCTAATCTTAGGAGAATCCTGAATGGGTTAGACTGTGCTATAATGTTCATATGCTCTAATTGGGTGTATGGAAAGAGGTCATCCTGATGAGACAACCCATGTAAACTTGTAAAATCCTTGACTAATACTATGTTAAAGAGAGCCCTTCAGTTTTCCTAATATATCTGTTTTAGTAAATAGAAGTATTTCTCATAAAACAAAGATGTGTCCTGTCTTATTTATCTCTAAACTTGGCATATCCTGATATACTTGGCATGATATGATAAATGATAAACTAAATAAACATGTACATCCTAAAATTGCCATCAATTAGATATCCATAGTTTATTATTTTGGTGGATGTCTGTGACAGATACCTGTGACGAATGTAATCTTTGAGCCATGCATCACCCTCAGGTTCCCATGTTAAAGGGGAATTCTGACATGTCTATTTTAGTGAATACCTGTGTTTCCTATGAAATAGTAATTCTGGAGCATCTTTTCTTATAACTCTGTGTTGTACTATTCCTTTGTTATTCCTTGCTAAGTCAGTCAGATGAGTATTACCATTGTAGTTTTGAAAGGGTGTGTCCCTGTACATACTGTCTGATTTTTCAGTCTCATACTATGCATAGACACCCCCCAATAGGTAAATGAATGTTTAGAAGGAATATCATGGGAGCCACACAACATAAAGCTTTTACAAAAGATAATTGGTATTTTATGAGGAATACCTGTATTTCCCCCCCAAAAAACATGTCAGAAAGGGCCACTGGGCCCCTTAATAAAATAATAAGCCTGTGTGCTTAACAGCCTTCTTTTTTTTTTCCACTAAATGGCACAATGTTGTATTATATTGGCATCATGAATAATTACGACAATTAATACACTTTTTAAGAAAGGTTATGGGGTGACACATCTATAATAATTCTAGATAATCTATTCATTTTTGCATTGTGCCTTTCCTTTATTTTTCTTACTAGAAAACTATTAGTAAATTTACAATTAGGTATTTGCATTTTGGGCTGTACCTCTACATAGTCTGAGTGTTTGCCAGATTGGTCCAGACATGCCCCACTGACGAGGGAAATACGTAAACTAGTTTTCCAATGTATTTTTTGTTTATTCAAGAGAAATAATAAAGGAATGGCACAACACAAATCTTTGAGAAAATATGCTTCATGGTTGATTTTATCTGGAATACGTGTATTTACTAAAACAACCAAGTCAAAAGTGGTGACAGGTCCTCTTTACATTTTTTACTTGCATAACCTTTGAAAATGCAGGAATAGTCATTGATAAGTCAAATTAGATTTTTTTTTTTCCAGTGTAACCTGTTAGAGCATTACTAAGCAGTGTTTTTTTTATATGTGTGTTTACGGAGTTCTTCTAATACCAATAATTATACTGGTAGACATTTAGGAAAATAGAGTTTAGAAATTTCTACTTGCTTTCAAGATATGTACACATATTAATAGAGGACAAAATGTAGCCAAGATTTCAATGTATTTTTTTATATTTTTAATATCTCCCTACTGTAATAATTATATTCTTGAACATTCTAAATATTCCCCTCATCTGTCAAGAAAGTAATTTTTTTCTTTACAAAATACTCATTTTTTTCTGGCAGCACATGTTTATTATGCCCTCAAGAACATTCTTCTGTTTGGTTTACTATGACAGTAGACATAAGGAACGATTCTACTTTGTTGTTGCTTCTTGCAGTGTGAAGAGAACACCGTTTTCCAAGATTCCTGTCGCTACCTCAAACTCCCATTTTTGAAAGGAAATCTACACGGAAATAATAATCAAGCTGTTAAAAATACAAAAGAGTCTTTTTGGATAACCTCATTTCTTTGTTCAACCAAGCTAACACAAAACGGTATGGAATTAGAGAAGTGTATCATCAAATATTAACTATGCTGCCATGCTAGAGCTGTCTTTATGGCGCTTTGTAGTGTTGTGATCAAGGCTTTGCTGCTTCTGCTGGAATGACTGTGCAGACTGCTTATATGCAGGGTTCATAGGTTTTCCCGTTACCTTAGAAACCAACTGTAGTGAGCGCCTATGACCCTTAAAGGGGATGTATCGCTTCCTTAGTTCGGCTGACTCGCACTGCTCTCAGCTTGTCAACTCCACAAATGCAGGGGGCGTTTCTTCCCCTCCCAGCTGTGTGACATCATCCTCCCTTCACTGCTGGCTCCCGAGACTCCCCCCCCCCCCCCTCCCTCTCTGAGTCCACATGTCACTGTGTCTCTCCCTATCAGTCTTAGCTACATACCACAGGCTGCATTCAATCTAGACTCAGCAGTGATCTCCTCTCCTCTCACAGCTGGAGATGTGTTACATTTGAATCCAGCTCTAGGAACGGCACAGATCTGCTTCTATGCAGGAGAGTTAGTCAGGCAGGGATCGACACAAATTGTACTGTTTCCTGATTGTGTAAGCCCTTCAGTGTAATTCTGTTTCTTCTGGCTGTGTGCCAGTGAAAATGTGCCGGTCCATGAGTGAGAGACACAGGAATGCTCGCTCTGTGAATTGACATGGGGGCTGTACAGAATGTAAATGAGCTCTCAGCTAGTGAAATGCGAGGAGGGATCCGGAGGGATTCGACCAGGACTGGATATCAGTGTAAACAAAACACAAGATAAGGAATATTGTGAATACAAGACAGCTTTGCTAATGACATCCAATTGCAAAGTTGCTTGTTTTCACTGTCCCCTTATTCTGGAGACCATTTAATGAAATGATAAAAGCCCTTTAATGCACAGCTCTAAGTATAAGATTAATCGCATGGTAAACATTAGGATTTTAACATATTTTATGTTTCTGTTTCCTACACTTGTAAAGTATTATCAAGCACATGCATTCTGAATGTTAATCTGCAGTGCAGCACTGTGATGTGTAATGCAAGTATTACAACACAAAATAAGAACAATTATTAGTTGACGATAGCATCAGTGAACCACTTAAAGGGACACTTCTGTCAGAAAGAGGTATTTTGTTAAAATCAATATTCCAGGAAAACATTTTTTTTAATTTTAGCAAATAATTTTTTTTTTTTTTATTTCCACAGTCCCAGTTAATTAAAAATTACATATAAAATCTTGCTCTTCTCTAGCTGTGATGGTAAAGAGTTAAACTCTTGAATGGTCCGGCAGACTAATCTGAGCTCACTGTTGATACTATAAGTGCTTATCTGCATGTTGTCTCCTTATAAATAATAGGTAATGATGAGAATTATGGCTCTATTATTCTCCTAACAGGCCTAGATAAAGATAAGACTAGACCTATGGCGCAATGATAATGGTAATACATGAATTAATAGTGGGTTAATCTTTTTCTACACTGGAGGGAGCTCTTCACACTCATGGGTCCTGCTGATAACCCTTTGGTGTAAACAGAATATGCTTTCTCTAGATTGTCAGAGAACACTGCAAAATGGATATTATTAACCATATTTTTTTTTTTTTTATTTTGATATGAAAAGTCACATTACTTTTCATATCAAGAATACCAAAGTATGTAGTGCCGCTGAAATGTCAGAAATAAAATCCATATATTGGCACTATGTCATGCCTTCTGCCATAAACAGTGTAAATTTCTCTTAAAGTTCTCAAATTTGCAGTGTATAAGCTCTACAAAAGTTTACACTTGAAATAAAAACCCTTTCATTTCTCATATAAATTCAATTTCTGAAGAGGAAGAAAATTTCTTTAACTGTGCATTTAACCAAGCATTGCCTTCATGTATGTATACATACTTTTCAGTGTTCAAATATCCAAAATGGACGTGGATACAGCGCTTGGAGGCAGAAAAGGAGAGGAGCGATCTCTCGCTGGCGTTTACTTAACAAACTTACTTTATTGTTCAAAAGTGCGGCAGACTCATGATGTCACACGTTTAAAACCAAAAGGCATAAATAAAAAGGCTCAAAGCATTTCCTGCGGCAAACCCGCACTTCCTCCGGTGCACAGCGAGAGATCGCTCCTCTCCTTTTCTGCCTCCGAGCGCCGGATCCACGTCCATTTTGGATATTTGAATACTGTCCGTGCCAAGTTCTGTTCCAGAATTGCGTTTTTCCTGGGATCCAGGCTGCTGTCTTAAGGGTGACAGAACCAAAAGCCCTGTAAACCTTCTTGAGTGTTGTGCCTCTATTTATCGCACAACCTTACCAGGAGAGCCCCGCTATTTTATTGGCCAGTTATTTAAATTGTATTACACTATTGGGCACCTTCCCCTTCTTTTTCTTTGCTCTGCCCATACATTTCAGTGTCTATAGAGACAGGTTTATAGACAAGGTCCCGACTGGCTTTCTGCAGAGTAAAAAATCCAGTCCCCAGCTTAAAGGGAACCTGTCACATAGATTATGCCCCCCTTGCTGAGGACAGCACAAGGTAGTGTTAGACATGCTGTTTCCAGCACTGTGTCCCTTATTCTGTAGATGCTGCAGTTTTAGAGCATTTAGTGCTCAAATATTATTCATGAGTAGGGTCAACCCCCACCCACTGACAGTTATTCACATGTTTCTACCTATTCAAAGTAATAGGTTTATCAGTTGAGGTGGGCGGGGCTAACAGGGGGGCAGGGCAAAAACTGACTCTTTTTCATGTTTCTTCTGGCTGAAAACTGCAGGTTTGCTCTAAAACTCCTGCATCTTACAGAATAAGGGACACAGCGCTGGAAACAGCAGGTCTGTCACTAACTTGTTCTGTCCTCAGCAAGGTGGGCATAACCTATGTGATAGGTTCTCTTTAAAGAATAGTAGTGTCCGTTTTTAATTAACTGTTTATTCCTGTATCGTAAAGGTTGAATTCTAACAGTGTAACTATGGAAAAATATTTTGCGTAATTAAAACAAGAATCCAAAAGACTCTAATTTCTGCAGGGTATTTCACTTTCTTTTTCATGCGAAGTTTACCAAATTTTAGGACACCAATCAGACCATCCACATCCTGGATTTCGTCATGGTGTCCTCAATGAATGCATGTAAAAAAGAAAAAAAAGGCAGCTGCATTGTTTTATGCAATGTTCATCTGGTATCGGCATCAGTAAAAATACACATTCTCACATTGAAAACAGTGGGACACTTTAGGTTGTTTTTTGATGGACATAAAGGAAAAAAACAGCATGTGAACGTAGCCTAAGTCTGCTATTAGTAAAATATTTTTATTTAATTGTACTTAGGGGATATGCTGGATCTGCTTAAATGGAGGATGCAACCAGATAAAATCCCAGGCTCCTTGTCTAGGTTAAAGGAGATCGATGGTTCTGAAATTGTCAAGGTGAGTGTGTGTGCTCCTAGTGTGAGTATATGACTGTATCTTATCGTAATAAATTGTTACACATACCACTTCTATCCACAGTTCCTGCAGGATACACTGGACACCTTATTTGGCATTTTGAATGAAAGTTCCCAGAAGTACAGCTCAAAAGTCTTTGATAGCTTGGTAAGTGCTGTAAACCTCATTGGCAGCCATTCTATCTTAGAAGTCATGGATGCAGTTTAAACGGTTTTGTTATAGATTACATTTCTTCTATTGTTTTCAGGTTCATATAATAAATTTACTACAAGACAGTAAATTCCAGCACTTTAAACCAGTAATGGACACTTATATAGAAGGACATTTTTCAGGGGCGCTTGCTTACAGGTACAATATGATTATAAACATTTCTTTATTATGCAAGACTACGCTAACAAAAAATGGCCTATAGCAACCACACCGTCCAGCTTTAATCTTTCCAGTGTTTTTTTTTAGCTATGCCCATATTTAATTGGACAGTTTTGTTAAAAAAGCCACACACTTTGGGCCACATGTATGAACCTGTTTAGGTCTAAAACTCACTCTTTTGCCCATAATAACCTATGGAAAAAAGTGAGTTTTAGACCTAAACAGGTTCATACATGTGGCCCATTATGTTTAGTACAGACCCTCCTAATTATAAAGAGATCATCTGTGTGGCAGATTTGCTTATTGTGTCTAATATTTAGACGGTGCAAATGTGCACCAAGCAGTTGTGGTAGCTAATGCTGTGTGATCATTTTGGAAGTTGTTGCTTGACATTTTCTACCTGTTTAAAAAGAAAGTCCAACAGCACTCCAGTCCAAGATTCGCATATAAAATGGATGCAAAATCAACAGCGAGTCATCCTCAATTGGCATATGATAGTCCAAAAAAGTCAACCCCTCCCAGTGATACAAAAAATAAAAATTCATCTTTATTGAATCATCCGTTAAAACAACGTTTTGACCCACACAGGGGTCTTTGTCAAGCCTGAGAAAAGACCCCTGTGCTCCAGTAAAGACATATTTTCATTTTTGTAACATTCGGATTCTGTCAGATCTTTCTTTTTTGGACTATGTTCTACTCTTTTGACTAACAGTATGCCAGCTTTACGCCAATATTTTTGCTAAATTGTTGGCACATGTGTTTTAAGCTATGCCTCCTCCTGCCAGGCCATATCTCTTCACTATTAACCATGGACCTTGTCAAGTAAGGAGCAAAAATGATCCAAAGTAAAAATACATAGGTGCAAGTCATGTCCTCCAGTTTTTGTTTCCTCAAATTTAAGCATAGTTTTGGTGCGTTTAGCTTAGTAATTCTCCCTCTGTCATTGAACACTCCCTCAAGTTCTGCACTAAGCATCATTCTTTTGTTTCTTTTAGCTACAAGCCACCCCAAGAATTGGGCTCTATTGTTTTAATATTTCTATTAAAAGTTATATTTTATGACCGTTATTCCTCAAGAGTTGATAATTTTATTTATTTTACTCAATATCAATGGGGACATGTATGAAGACGGTCTAGGTCTAAATCTTTCTTTGTTGCACATACCAACCAATCAGAGCTCCCCATTAATTTTTTCAGAGCACTATTTGAAATTAAAGGGGAATGCTGATTGGTTGCTGTGGGCAACAAAAAAAGTTGTTTTTCAACTTTGTTGCAGTCTATTTATGTAACAGAAAAATTACTTGTTGTTTTTATTTTTTATGTATCTTTTCAGAGACCTCATAAAAGTGCTGAAATGGTACGTAGACCGAATAATTGAAGCTGAACGACAGGAGCATATCCAGGAGGTATTAAAGGTAATGAAACCAAGAATCAGATGTACTTTTGTACTCATTTACAAACAGGTTATTCTTTCTTTTTTACTGCTTTACTTTGATGTGGTGATAACTGGCAACCGGCCTACTTTTATAATTTAATAACTACAGTAGCCATGATCATGAACGGGCAGTGGGTAGGTCTCAAGCTTATTATGGTAGTTTGTCACTTGCATATATAAGATCACTGGTTCTTGTACCAGTTAAACCAAAGTTTAAATCTTGAAAACATAAGGTATAAATTGCACAAAGTAATGTAGTTGTCTAAATCAGAATTTCTCAACCTCTAAAGCCTGTATGTTTGGCGGTACCCACTGCAGTCATAGGAGATATGCCAGCTGAGAGAAGTAAAAAAAAAAAAAGTAGACTGCGGTAGTGTCCAAAAGTGTTTCATTGCTGGTTGCTAATGTACTGGTGAGTGGGGCGATATTTGGACAGAGTAAGCACTTAAGTCCATTTGGCTTAGGCAGCCCGTTCTGCTTCATGTATGTCCATCCTGCACAGGTTTTTCAGTTTATTAGAGTCTATATACACAGGGAGGAAATGTATAGACTGTATTCTGGTTGCTGTAATCCTTAGAAAGTCTGCGTGTGTGTATATATATATATATATGTGTGTATATATATATATATATATATATGTGTATTATATATATATATATATATATATATATTTATATATATATAAATATATATATATATATATGTGTATATATATATATATATACACTCACCGGCCACTTTATTAGGTACATCTGTCCAACTGCTCGTTAACACTTAATTTCTAATCAGCCAATCACATGGCGGCCAACTCAGTGCATTTAGCATGTAGACATGGTCAAGACAATCTCCTGCAGTTCAAACCGAGCATCAGTATGGGGAAGAAAGGTGATTTGAGTGCCTTTGAACGTGGCATGGTTGTTGGTGCCAGAAGGGCTGGTCTGAGTATTTCAGAAACTGCTGATCTCCTGGGATTTTCACGCACAACCATCTCTAGGGTTTACAGAGAATCCGAAAAAGAAAAAACATCCAGTGAGCGGCAGTCCTGTGGGCGAAATGCCTTGTTGATGCCAGAAGTCAAAGGGGGAATGGGCAGACTGGTTCGAGCTGATAGAAAGGCAACAGTGACTCAAATAAGCCACCCGTTACAACCAAGGTAGGCAGAAGAGCATCTCTGAACGCACAGTACGGCGAACTTGAGGCAGATGGGCTACAGCAGCAGATGAACACTCCGGGTGACACTCCTTACAGCTAAGATCAGGTAACTGAGGCTCCTATTTGCCCACGCTCATCAAAATTGGACATTAGAAGATTGGAAAAACGTTGCCTGGTCTGATGAGTCTCGATTTCTGCTGCAACATTCGGATGGTAGGGTCAGAATTTGGCGTCAACAACATGAAAGCATGGATCCATCCTGCCTTGTATCAACGGTTCAGGCTGGTGGTGGTGGTGTCATGGTGTGGGGAATATTTTCTTGGCACTCTTTGGGCCCCTTGGTACCAATTGAGCATCATTGCAACACCTTGTTGAATCTATGCCACGAAGAATTGAAGCAGTTCTGAAGGCAAAAGGGGGTCCAACCCGTTACAAGCATGGTGTACCTAATAAAGTGGCCGGTGAGTGTGTATATATATATATATATATATATATATATGTATATATATATATATATCTACACTGAGATATAGAAATGACAGGCAATTAGCAAGACAATCCCTATAAAGGAGTGGTTCTCTAGGTGGTGACCACACACCATTTCTCTGTTCTCATCCTTTTTGGCTGTTGTTTAGGTCACTTTTGCATTATGTCATTGGTTTTACCCTTAGAGGTAGCATGATGTAGTGTCTACAACCCACAGACATTGCTCAGGTATTGCAACTCATCCAGGATGGCACAGCAATGTGAGCTGTGGCAAGAAGGTTTGCGATGTCTGTTAGCACAGTGTCCAAGGCATAGAGCAGATACCAGGAGACAGGCCAGCACACCAGGAGATGTAGAGGGGGCCGTAGGAGGGCAACAACCCAGCAGCAGGACTGCTACCTCCTCCTTTGTGCAAGTAGAAACAGAAGAAGCAGTGCTACTAATATCCATGTGTCATAAACAGACTCCATGAGGGTGGTATGAAGGCCTGAACTCCACAAGTCATGGTGTGCTTATAGCCCAACACCGTACAGGATGAGTGGCATTTGCCAGAGAACACCAAGATCGGCAGATTGGACATTGGCGCCTTGTGCTCTTTATGGATGAGAGCAGGTTCACACAAAGCACATGTGACAGACATGGCAGAGTCTGGAGATGCCATGAAGAATGTTCTGCTGCCTGCAACATCCTCCAGCATGACCGGTTTGGCAGTGGGTAAGTAATGGTGTGGGGAGGTATTTCTTTGGAGGGTCGCACAGCCCTCCATGTGCTAGCCAGAGGTACCCTGACTGCCTTTAGGTACCAGGATGAGATCCTAAGACCCATTGTAAGACCATATTCAGGTGCAGTGGGCCCTGTGATCCTTCTGATGCATGACAATGCTGGGCCTCATGTGGCTGTAGTGTGTCAGCAGTTCCTGCATGATGAAGGAATTGATGCCATTGACTGACCTGCCCATTCCCCAGACCTGAATCCACTCGAGTACATTTGGGACATCATGTTTCATTCCTTTCACCAATGCCACGTTGCATTACAGACTGTCCAAGAGCTGACTGATGCTTTTATCCAGCTCTGGGATGAGATCCCTCAGGAGAACATTCGCTGCCTCCATCAAGAGCATACCCAGGCATTGTATGGAGGTCATACAGGCACGTGGAAGCCCCACCACTACTGAGCCTCAATTCCTTGACTTGAAGCATTTCCACTGAAGTTGGATCAGACTGAAATTTGATTTTCAATTTTGACTTTGAGTATCATTCCAATGGAATATTCATTTTGATTTTCATTGATAATTTTTATGTCTTGTTATCAACGCATTCCACTATGCAATGAATAAAAAATTGCAAGTGGAATATTTCATTCATTGAGATCTAGGATGTGGTATTTTAGTGTTCCCTTTATTTTTTTAAGTGGTATATATGGTATACACACATTATACAAAAGGGGAACTGGTCTGATATCTCAGTAAGAGGGTAATCCAAATTGAGGAGAAGTCTGTTTATAGGGGGCACTGGCCTGAGGTCTATATTTTTATTCAGGTGGTCTGGCGTGTAGTCTGCATCTATTTTGAGGTCTACAGAAGGGGATTATATGTACTATTTGTCATTCGTATGCCATCAGTTTGGGGAATTTTGTATATAAATGGATGTGGCATGTGGAAATTCACATGGCACTTCACTTGCACTGATTTTTGTTCCTCTTTTCTGAAAAGAAGCCACTACTCATTTCTGGATTCTTCAAACAACAGACTCCATTAACTTACAATGGTGTCCATCAGTGTGCTGACATGGTCTCCTCCAGTTTGACAGGAAGAATAGCACTGCATGCTGTGCTGTTTTTCCTGTAAAAGCCAAAGAAACTTTGTTTGTGGAGATTCAGAACGCAGTGTGAGAGAAGGCTTAATTTTGTAATCATTCTGATTGCTTCCTGGGGGGGTAATTCGACTACACTGGATTAGTCAATACCTGGCTTGAAATGTTGAGAAATACTGGTTTAAATGTTGTAATTTTCCATGCTGTTTCTCTAGTTATGCCTGGTGCTATCTGATTTTGTTTATTCTTACTATTGCAAACTTTGTTACAGTAATTCTTTTTCTTCAATATTGTAGGCTCAAGAATATATTTTTAAGTATATTGTTCAATCTCGAAAACTTTTTTCATTTGCAACTGGTGGGCAAAATGAGGAAGATTTCCGCTGCAGTATTCAAGAGCTTATGATGTCAATCCGGTTTTTCCTATCCAAAGAAAGCAAAGGAACAAGTGCTTTGTCTCAGTCACAGGTTGATGGCTTTTCTTTAATTTGGTAGAATTTATGCCTTTTACGTACTACTGATTTTATACACAGGCAATAAATATAATCAGTATTTTGCATAGCACTAAGATAATTGTCATTCATGTGAAGAATCAAGGCATGTTAGTCATACATTGTGTGAGGTTCATTTTCAAAAACTCAGTTTGACAGTAGTATTCAAAGGGGTTATCCACTATTTATCTATCTAGCTACACACATACATCTATATATATATATATACACTCTATACTACAAAGCAAATATATATTTGGTGAAGAATCAACAACAAGTGGGACACAATTGTGAAGTGGAACGAAATTTATTGCATATTTTAAACTTTTGTAAAAAATAAAAAATGTGGCGTGCAATATTATTCGGTCCCTTTACTTTCAGTGCAGCAAACTCACTCCAGAAGTTCAGTGAGGATCTCTGATGATCTAATGTTGTCCTAAATGACTGATGATGATAAATATAATCCACCTGTGTGTAATCAAGTCTCCATATAAATGCACCTGCTCTATGATAGTCTCAGGGTTCTGTTTAAAGCACAGAGATCATCATGAAGACAAAGGAACACACCAGGCAGGTCCGTGATACTGTTGTGGAGAAGTTTAAAGCCAGATTTGGATACAAAAAGATTTCCAAAACTTTAAACATCCCAAGGAGCACTGTGCAAGCGATCATAATGAAATGGAAGGAGTATCAGACCACTGCAAATCTACCAAGACCCGGCCGCCCCTCTAAACTTTCATCTCAAGCAAAAAGAAGACTGATCAGAGATGCACCCAAGAGGCCCATGATCACTCTGGATGAACTGCAGAAAACTACAGCTGAGGTGGGAGAGTCTGTCCATAGGACAACAATCAGCCGTACACTGCACAAATCTGGTCTTTATGGAAGAGTGGGAAGAAGAAAGCCATTTCTCAAAGATATCCATAAAAAGTCTCATTTAAAGTTTTCCACAAGCCACCTGGGAGAGACACCAAACATATGGAAGAAGGGGCTCTGCTCAGATGAAACCAAAATCAAACTTTTTGGCCACAATGCAAAACCATATGTTTGGCGTAAAAGGAACACAGCTCATCACCCTGAACACCCCCATCCCCCGTGTCAAACTGGGGGGTGGCAGCATCAGGGTTGGGGGTTTTTTTTCAGCGGACAAAAAAGATGGTTACAATTGAGGGGAAGATGGATGGAGCCAAATAAGGCCCAAATTCTGGAAGAAAACCTTTGGAGTCTGCAAAAGACCTAGACGAAACGGGATTACTTCCAACAAACAATGATCCCAAACATAAAGCAAAACTCAATGGAATGGCACCAAATAAACGTACCAGGTGTTAAAATGGCCCCAAGTCACAGTCCAGACCTGACCCAATCGAGAATCTGTGGAAAGAGCTAAAATGCTGTTCAAAACGCTTTTTCCCCAAAACCTCACTGAGCTTAGCTGTGCCCCAAAGGAAGAATGGGGAAAAATTTCGTCTCTCGGTGCAAAACTGATAGAAAAATTCCAACAACTGCAACGAAATCGCAGCAAAAGGGGGCGCTACAAAGTATTAACTTTAGGGGCCGAATTTTTTTGGCACGCCCCATTTTAAAAAGTTTTTTATTTTTTACAAAAGTTTAACCCCTTAACGACCTTGGGGACGTATGCTTATCCTAGGACACGCAAACCCCTAAAGCAGATTCGCGCGATCAGCGCGGTATGTCAGCTGTATATTACAGCTGACATCCCGCAGCGTCGGCCCGGACCCGAGATCACTCCGGGAGGGAAGGGGGAGGAGGTGGGGGAAGTTAACCCCCTAGCAATAATTAAAGAGCAGAAAAGGGTCTCCCCTGCTTCGTCGGGGCAGCAACGACCCGTGCACCCTCCCTTCTGACAGACAGCCGGAAGGCTAGAATGCCTTCTTTTCGGTTCGGCATGGCCCCGGCATCATGAGGAATTTCCATAGGAACCAGTACATAGAACAAGCTATGTACTTTTCCTATTGAATGAGGGGTCGAAGATCTCTCATTCAAATCCCCTATGGGGAAAAGAAAAAAATAATGTGAAAAAGTAAAAAAAAAAATGAAAAACAAGTAAAACACAAACAAAAAATAAAATAAAAAAACCCCCCGCCCTTTTTTCCCTTTAAAAACGCCAATCCCCCCAAAAAAAGATAAAAAAATAAAGTACCCATATTTGTATGGGCCCGTGCGTAACGACCCATCTATCATCTGTTATTTAATTTAACCCGTATGCTGAACCCGTAAAAAAAAATAAAAAAAATCAAAATTTTTAAAATTTTTTGTTCAACCGCAGCACATAAAAGGGAATAAAAAGCGATCAAAAACGCCATAAACGGAAAGTTTAAAAATTTAAAAACGTCAGTTCTCCCGCAAAAAAAAAGTCCTTGCACACCCTTGTAGGGAAAAAAAAAAAAAAAGTATGGCTCTCAGAAGACAGCATGCATAAATTTTTGTTTACACACTAAAAACATTTTTTTTTCTTTAAAGGCTTCAGCATAAAAAAAAAAATATATAAACAGGGGATCGCCTAATCGAAAACCCCAAAAGAGTAAAACTAATTGTCAGGATACACACCCCTGACGCTGTTAAAAATAAAAATAAAAAACAACTAGATTGCAGTATTTTCTTCACCCTGCCTTCCCAAAAAATGGGTTTAAAAGCGAATTTTAAAAAACCTGTCCCCCCCAAAAAAGAACAAAAAAAAACATCAAATCATCCCCCCAAAAAAACAACCCTACACAGTTTCCCAAAAACGGAAAAAATTTTAAAAAAATAGGCTTCAGCTATGGCGAGCAAAACTTTTTTCCCGGGGGAATAAAAGTGTTTTTATTGTATAAAACCACTAAAACACAAAAAAAAAAAAATTACAAATTTGGGATCGCTGTAATTGTATAACCTGCCCAGTTATTTTACATGTCATATATACCGACAGTGACCGCTATAAAAAAAAAAATAAAAAACACAACCAATATTGCTGTTTTGTTCAAAAACCCCCACAAAAACCCTTAATAAAAAGTGAACATAGCATCAATCACCCCATAATGGAACCCAAAAAAATTCAAAATCATCCCGCAAAAACAAGCCCATAACACTCTGCACACAGCAAAATAAAAAAGTTATGGCTGTCAGAATAGGAAACAAAAAATGCAATTTTTTACAGACCTATTTTATTGGTAAAATAAATTTAAACAAAAAAACTATAAAATCTTTTTTATTGTAAAATGTACCGACCCCATAGAAAGTTATCCTTCAATTTTCCTGAACGGCAAACCTTAAAAAATTGAAACCCAAAAAAAAAGACCGAACTGCGTTTTTTTTTCCCCCCATTTTTATGGCCCCAATGCTAAAAAAAAAATTGGAAACCTGTGATCCAAAATGCCCATAAAACCCCCGGAAGAATTTCCCCAAAGGGGTTTTGAATCTAAATGGGGGCCCCTTTGGAAGGTTTCACCCTTTCTTCTTTTTTTTGGGGACTTTGAAAATGTGACATGGCCCCACCAAAATCTGCGTTCAAAAAGCCAAATAGCGCTCTCCCCCCCTTGTATGCCCGGCCATGCGCCAAAACAGCATTTACACCCCCATGTAGGGGATTCCCCAACTTGGAAAAACGTGCGTAACAAAATTTTGCGGTTCTTTTTTTTTCCCGGATTCCATGTAAATATGAAACATTTTAAAAAAAAATTGAGATTTTAAAATTTTTTCATTTTTTTTTTTTTTTTTCACAGCCTAAGCTAAAAAAAAAAAATTTTAAATCACCTGTGGGGGCTATTACCCTGCACCCCTGGATATATTCCTTAAGGGGGTGTAGTTTCCAATAGGGTTCTTTTTAAGGGGGTTTTTAAGTTTTAGCATCTTAGGGTGTCCCCAAAACCCGAAAAGGGACCTAAATAAAATTGTATGAAATGAGACCCAGGTCCATAGGTGCTCCTCCATTCTGGGGCTTATTTTTGACCAAAAATTCACTAGGGCCCTATGGATTCTTTTAAAAAAGGCAGACCTGGGGGGGAATTGATTTTACATTGCATTTTCCCCAGCACATTTACCGTATTCCAGTGAATAATGGATTAAATATTAAAATCTGCAAAAAAAAATAAATTTTTAAATTTCACCTCCACTTTGCTTTAATTTCTGTGAAATGCCTAAAGGGTTATCAAACTTTCCTAAACACTGTTGTAAATACTTCAAGGAGTCTATTTTTAGATGGAGTCATTTATGGGGGTATCTAAAATTCAGGCCCCTCAAAGCCCGTCAGAACTGGGCGGTCCCTAAAAAATTGTATATTGCAAAATTTTCTTGAAAATTTTGAACTTATACAAATTTCAAAAACCCCCCTAATGTCTAAAAAATAATTTAAAAATTGATGCCACCTATAGTGGGCATATGGGAAAAGCTGTTAAAACATTTTTGGTGAATAATTATCCTCTTGCAGCAAAATTTTAGACTTTCAAAAAACAAATTTTTCAAAATTTTCATGAAATTTTTTATATTTTTCACAAACAAACAAATTGTATGGGTAAAAATTTTTTCAACTTCAAGCACAATGTGTCCAGAAAGCAATCTTGAATCACAGGGATAGGTAAAATTTGAAAAAGTTTTCTTACATAAAGTACACATCCAATTTCAAAAATAGGGGTTGTCAGGAAGGTCAAAACGACAGGGCCCTTTAAAAGGGTTAAAAAAACCAATAAAATTTTTTTCCACTTCCCCAAAATTTTGTCCCACCCCGTTGATTCTTTAAAAAAAATTAAAATTTTAAATCTTTTGCTTTGAAGCAAAAAGTGGAAAAAGGTTGAAAAGTTCAAGAGGCTGAGTACTTTTGCATGGCACTTATTTTGTATGTATGTGGTTTGGGGTGTGTGTTGGTGTGTTTATATATATATCTATATAATATTATATATATTTTATAAATAATTTTTAATATATATATATTCTATAATATCATATAATATCTATTATATAATTTCTATTATAATATCTACATTATATACTATCTTATATTTAAAACTATCTAATATAATCTACTATATTAAAACTATCTAAATATATCTTTTTTATAAATCTATATATATTTTCTAATTATATTATCTATCTATATTATACTATATATATTACTATCTATAAATACTATATATATTCTTATATTATATATATCTACTATATAAATATTATATATAAAAATCTACTATATTTAAAATCTTTTTATATAATCTATCTATATATCTTTTTATATATCTATCTTTTATATATATCTATCTTAAAATATATCTATCTATATTATATCTTTTATATAATTATCTATAATCTATATTATATCTATATAAAAATTTATATATCTATATATATATAATGTATGTTATGTGTATTAATTTTACTATATATATATATAATTTTTAATGTATGTATTGTGTTAATATATACAAAATATTTAATTATTTATGTTAAAATATAAATTCTATAATATTTAAATGTATATATGTGTATATATATATATCTATATAATATAATTATGTATAGTGTTATATAAATATCAAAAATATATAATGTATGTATATGTGTATATATATCTATATATATATAATGTATGTATATGTGTATATATATCTATATATATATAATGTATGAATGTGATATATATATTTATATATATATAAAGTAGTATATTTTATATATATATACTTATATATATAATGTATGTAAAGTGTATATATATAACATAATATTAAGTATTATTGTGTATAATATATATCTATATATATATAAAATTATGTATATGTTATAAATTTTATACTAATAATAAATGAAAGATTGTGTATAAATATATCTTATATATATAATGTATGTATATTTTGTAAAATTTATCTATAATTTAAAATGTATGTATATGTTATAATAATCTATTTATTATATATAATGTATGTATATGTTATATTATACTATTCTATATTATATAATTATGTATATGTGTATATTTT
>JAODAL010049332.1:0-28268 GCA_025379985.1 Phyllomedusa bahiana | reverse complement strand
AAGCTCTATCCTTAGAAACCCTACGCCTTTCCCTAAAACGTCCCCTAATTAAAAACTGAAAACCAACACAGAAGTGGTTTGGGAAAATATCAAGCCTTGAGCTTGGCCCACAAGAAAGTAGACAACACAAAAATTTAAATTTCTCAAAAATTTAACAAGGCCAGATTAGACTGAGACAAGAAACACGATACTTCAGCCTGACACAACTAAACTGACAATAGAGCAGACAAAACAATCCAACATAGCCGGACTAGAGAGGACCCAAAGTTCTATACTCTTCACAGACTGAAATTTTTAGCTGCGCTTTATGCTAATGAGCTCAGATGCGCAACGCAGGTCACCTGACAAGCAAGGATTCTGAGCAGTTGCCATGCAACCATTCCAAACAAACTCAGACAACAAGACAGACATAACACAGACTTCTGCTAGCCTATTAAGCAGACAAAGATTAAATTGCAAGAGGATTTCTGCCATTAATAACAAGATGGCAATAGAGAGAGCAGAAACCATTAAATTGGTGTTCCCAGACTTATCAATGCTTGTTCTTTTATCAGGGTACAAGTAAAAATAGAAGAGAAACTTCATACTTACCTCTCAGACGCTCTTGTTCACTCCTGGCTGCCGGTCTGTTCAACCAGGAAGGAATGAACGTGCACCGTTCATGTGATAACTCCAGCCAACCACAGGCCACAACATTACATGTACATGACCTCTCGGGCCGGTAATTGGCTGGAGCTGGAGCTTCACTGCTTCATCCTGGGATGAATGCACCAACAGCGAGGAGTGAGCGAGAACGTCCCTGAAGTATGAAGTTTCTCTTCTATTTTTACTCATACCCTGATGAAAGAACAAGCATTGATAAGTCCCAGAACATCCCTTTAATAACGTATACAGATAGCCAAAAACAGTAGCACCACAAAAGAAACTGATTTTAATGGGATCCACTGATAAAAGGTTTAGATTTTAACTTGTCCAATCAGCTTAATAAATGGCAACAAGGTTTCCTGGAAACTGTTTCTCCCATTTCCCTCTCGAGTTGAAACTTTTTTTCCATTAATTGCAGGATACTCTATAGTAGTAAGGGGTTCAAGTACATGACAAAAACACAACAAGTACAATCATATTATTAAATACAAAGCAAACTGGTATAACGAGAGGACCCTGCCTGCGAGGGCTTACAATTTTCAAAGAAGGCTCCGCACAGTTGCCATATGTGTAGGCTGTGCTGGGTAGTCCAGATCTGCCCAAAATGAAGGGTAGAACAGATTTGATTTGGGTGTCACAATGTTCGGACAACTTTAATTTATCTGGCACAGCCACACAGTATTATTTAACTTTTCCCTGCATTGACCTTTATGATAAGTAGTAAGTCCATAACTAGTCTAGAGCTACGACTAAGGGAGAACTGCCTCCAAAACACATCAGTGTCTTGCTTTTTTATGCACCCATAAATGTATATGGAGTGTTTGTTTGCTAAATGTGCTGTATTTTGAAAGAATATATATAATAAAGAAGATTGACTTTTTAACAAGATTGTCTCCACCGTGACATGTAGCTGGATTACTATTTAAAAATTGGATTCAGTGGGAGCTGATTTTCTTTCCCCTCTGAGCTCCGACCGTTGGTTAGAGACACTACAAGGATGAACTGAATATGTTTTTTCTATTCAAGAGATGTTAGTATTACACCTTCACTAGCCTCTGCACAGAACGGTAGGCCACCACAGAAATTTAAAAATAAAATTCTTAGCTGTTTCCACCATTTGAGGACCAACCTGTATGTCACTATAACATATCAATTATACTGTAATGGAAGATACACATTTATATCCTAGGTGAAGGTTGTTGTCATGGTTTGTCAGTGTTGAAGCCTCTTTAACCAGTTTTCTCGTAGAGTTAAAATTTAGGAGACCAGACGTGAGTAATATTTTATCAATGTATAATTCAATAATAATCGCTGAACTATTTTATCGGTTTTGGGTGGAGAAAGTCAGGTTCTCCACAATGAGTACACTGTGGCGAAACACATAATTTCTCTAAATCCTCCAGATGTAACTTGCTTTTCAAAACAGTAAAGAAAACAATTACACATCTAATGTAAATGATCACTGTATACACAGGATTCAGGAAATGCTGTAGGACATTTATAAGACAATGATGAAGCAAACATCCAGGAATGAATTAGCCTGTTGTAATTGCAGCTGTAATGTCTGGGGCAAGTGTGGTTCTCCACCGGGATGTAACTCCTACTCTATCTGACTCCCTCTGGCTCATACTTTACTATTAGGTCCTCTCCCTTCTCAGCTCTGCTAATCTTCTAGTCTGCTTAGTGTAAGAATTTCCTGGGCGGAAAATTGTAAGTTCCATGTGAAAGAATAATTTTTGGGTCACATTCAAGAATGTTTGATATATTAAGTAACACAAACTTGGCATTCAAAGGTAGATTTGAACAATCTTACTTTATTTTCCTATCTCACATATGTAGTCATCTATTTGAAAGATGATGAAGAATTTGGCATATGTCTTCATTTTCAGGTACTGGTACTAGATCGGTAAAGTTGTATCCCCACGTCAATGGATTCTTTTCCAGAACATAATTTACCAAGATAAGACCTATATATGATTATATATTATATCTTTAATAATAAAAAGAAGTGTTTTTAATTATTTTATAAGTGGTAGGAATGTGTCTAATACTAAATGTAGGAGTGCACAGGCAATGTTTGCTTCACTCTTTTTGCCAAATACATCCATGTCTGATTTTAAGGAGTAGCTATCTATTTTCAAAGCACACAATGATGTCACGTTATAAGGATAATGATGACAGTGGTATCATAGTAGGGGGATAATGCACATAATGATATCATAGCGCTGGAATAACATACACAAATCACATCACAGCACAACAATAAAACAAAATCATGGCACAGTATAGGAATAGTTAAATGGGTTGTCCAGGGTATTTAAAAAAATATATATATATTTAGGCTACTGGTGCCTAAAAACAAACTCACCTTCCCTCTCACCCCTGTTCCAGCACTGACACCATTCGCCATCTTCCCCAGTTCTCCTGTGGACTTTGTGGCTTGAGGCCATTCAAAGCCATTTATTTTGAACGGTGACATTGGGAAATGACACGTTACCACTGTAGCCAATAAGTGACAGTGCTGGAACAGAGGTGAGAAGAAAGGCGAGTGTGTTTTTCTATTAGGTCATCAGTAGCCTAAATATATTTAATAAATATAACCTGGTCAACCTCTTTAATTTAAGGAAGTTATAACATGACCAACCATAGTTCTATCACTTTCCTCCATGGCTTCTGCTACAAAACTTCTGTGTGCCCTGAACACAGCTCACACTTAACTAAATCTCCATTTTTCATTTTGGCACTGCGCCATGAATTTTCACATGAGCTGTGACTAGCTGGGTTTCATAGACTCCGTTCCAACCAGGGCACTATGAAAATACATGGGACGACATGTATGTACGGGGCTGCGCCAGAAGTCTGGCAACTTTTCAGCCTTAAAACTGGTGCAGCCCGTTCGCTATATTTTGAAATCAGGCACACTCCAAAATTAGGTGTATTAAAAAGCACCCACGGCACTTTGTAGTGCGCCTGAGATCGGAGGCGTGCTGGAGGCATGGTGCACTACAACTGTACAATTCTACACATTTATGACTTTTGATCGGCAAATCCAGGAGCATTAATGCTAGAACAGGTAGATCACTTTAAAAGTGGTTTACCTGAGCCAGAATTGTTGCTCAGTAGCTAGAAAGTGCTAAATCTATGTCCTGCAGTAGGACAGGCAATAAACAGTAAGACCAATGATAACTTGTTTCGCTGGTATGCTAAACGGGTTCCACAGCCGGGGTTCTCCAAGCCCCACAATCAATACTTTATAAAAAGATATTGGACCCAGGTAAAATTTCAACACTTTAATGAAGCACTTTTAAAATTGACATCCACTTTCAGGCATTCAACCGTGATATACAGCATGACAATAAATGGACGAATGGTAATAGCATATACTCAGCGTTAGGTTGCGACTTCCCGGTCGTTCAAAAAAATTCAAGGCAAAAGTCCATGCATCGATCTGGGAGACGCCAGGGCCCAGAGCAGAGATGGCGCAATGATGTTAGCTAGCGCGCACTCGGACGTGCAACGTTTCGGGGCAAACTCCTCCCCTTCCTCAGGCACGAGCATATCAGTATAGGAGTGGCTGTATACTGATATGCTCGTGCCTGAGGAAGGGGAGGAGTTTGCCCCGAAACGTTGCACGTCCGAGTGCGCGCTAGCTACCATCATTGCGCCATCTCTGCTCTGGGCCCTGGCGTCTCCCAGATCGATGCATGGACTTTTGCCTTGAATTTTTTGAACGACCGGGAGGTCGCAACCTAACGCTGAGTATATGCTGCAGTAGGACAGGTTCATAGATTCAGGAGCATTCTATGCTACTAATGCGCGCAAAAATAGGCATCTGAGCGCCAAAATACATACATGTCGCTCACAGAGTCTGCAATGTATAGTTTTCTCCTGGCACCCCTGCTACCACCCATAAGTCAAAATTAATTTTTAATTAGTTTTATTTGAAACATTTCATCACATGCAACTGAAGTAGAGTTTCTTACCTACAATGAAATATAAGTATTAAAAAAACCAAAAAATACAGTCAGTGACATTTTTCTTATATTCTTCACTAATCGGTTTCTATATAAATCACCTGTAATGAGGTTGTTATGTCAGAAAATGTCTTAAAACCTCTCATTAGTAGTTTACACAACATCCTTTGTGAAGTAAGCATAAAGGATTTGTTTAATCTTTAATCTTTCGTCATGTGCTGAAGTTTGGCTACCACATTTTAGCTGCTAATAAGTAAAACATAACTGCCTTGGAAAATAGAGCATTGTTAATTAAGACTACAACAATGTTACACCATAATCCAAAAACATTGATTTCTTAATTGGTAATGACTTAAGATGAAAAAAAGTTTCCTATTAAACATCCTTTTTAAGAATTTACCTTTTATTGTTAACAGGTTTTCTGGTTTCCACAAGTGAATGCGGATGTTCATGGTTTACATTTAGAGGATACAACCTGTCCTTGTACACATGCATGTCTCATCATTGCTGTAACCATTGCTGTAAACCACTCACTATCTGGTCTATAACTCCATTTTTGTATAGCTACCTTCCAGGCTGCCTAAGATTAGAATAGGGGCCCATTTACACGGCAATGGACAAATACCGGTCGGTTTATCCGGCCGGTACGTTTCCAGTTTGTGTGCCGTCCCTACGGCCGTGGGTGGACGGCTTTTCTCCAAGATGAGCGAAGAAAAGCCCTCCTCCTTCACATTCACTTGCACATATTCCGTCCCAAAACCGGACAGAAGAATGTGCATGTTGAATGTTCTTCGGGCGGCCCGCGGGTGGACAAACCGTCGGGCCGAAAACCCGTGCAGTGGGGACTGCTGCATGAGTTTTCCATAGGAGCCCATTGTGCTCGTTTGTGGCCAATTTTTCAGACGGTCTGCAAAACCGCAAACCGTCAGAAAAACCGGTCGCAAACCCGTGCCGTGGGGACATGCCCTTAGGGAGTTATATAAGTGGTTTAGAAAGGAACTATTTGGTTTCATGAAGAACTTGGTCTTAGGCTATGTCTGCACAGCAAAGTTAAAATACTGTCAGATTTCCGACGGTATTTTAACGTCACCTCACCGTGTTTTTGCGCAAAAAAACACGGTTGAATTTCGGATTCTCAGTGGCCCTGTACATGGGCTGCACGGGAATCCGGCGGAAGACAGAATGTGTTCTTCCGCCAGATCGATGGCAGCTTGGTAGAAAACCAATGCTGCATAGACTACAGCACAGATTTTCTACTGAAGTCTACACAGTGCTGGGTACAGTTAGATTTTTGACAGATTCAAAATACTGAATCCACTGAAAATCTGACGGGAATTCAGTGTTGTATAGACATAGCCTTAGCGGTGTTGGCTACAGGCTCTGTGGTAGGGACAGGTTGAACCTAATGGGGAGAGGGTAGGTGGGGAAGGAATGGTGAAATGGCTGGAAGAGCATTTAAACTAGGATCTGGGAGAGGGAGGGTAGTTATACAAAAATCTGCTTAGATAGAGTAGTCTATCTAAGCAATAAAGAAACAAATACAAATTGCAATAGGAGTAATTCACGTCCCTCCTCCCAGATCAGGATTCAATAAGAATCCAGTTAAAAGAATGTTCATTCTTTTTTTTTCTGCTTCACAGATGTAAAATTTGTGGTGTGAAAAATCCACACTGTAGTTCAATGTGTGAACTACTGCAGGGACTGGCCATTCAAGCTAATGGCCACGGGATTGCTCAAGAATTCAATACGAAATCTATGTTGAATTCCTTGTTAAAATCGGTTGTGTGAACTTAACCCAAGGGAAAAAAGCCACTAAAATAAAGCTACTTCTATTGCAGTCAGGTTTTTAAAGCTAAAAAATAACTTGACTAAAGCCTCAAGTATTGCAAACATAGAAGACAGCTCACCAACGCCAATGGATGCACGGACTTGTTGAGGCAATATGAAATATACGAAGAACGGAGTGTTGTCCAGCTTGATTAAGGGTCCATGAGGCCTGAAACGCGTCAGCCAACACTTGCTGGTCTGTGTTTTATGTGTCTCCTGCACTAAATAAAGAAATTGTCTTCACTGGAAGCTGGACAACACTCCGTTCTTCGTATATTTCGTAAAGCCTCAAGTATAGTATAAATCAATGGCAGTAATCTTGCTTTATCAACACAGTGCTTGCTGAATATCCATTTACCAGAAAACAGGCAGTGAATTGCTGTTTACAATACAACGAGCGCTGAGTTTCCCCTTTCTAGCATAAACTACATAGTGAGGATTTTTACAGAACATCTCCTTCTCTCTATGTGTGAGGCCCACCACAGCTTCAACTAAAAGCCGTTAAGTATGTACTGGGAACAATTACCTCATATTACTAGCTTCTGATCTCCGACCCTGAGATTTCGCATTTCATGTGTTGGTTTAGGTTTCCAAGGTAAAGTGTTTTTCAACGTTAAGACCTAATGTTTCTTTGGAAAATCAGAGCAGAGATAAGTTTTGTGGATGAATCAGCAAAAAATTTGTAACTTAAATATTCACACACCGTTAGGCTATGTCTACACTGCACAGGATTACGCTCATATCTTCGGAGCTTTTCGTTTTTTAAAAGCGCCAAAGATACGATCGTTCCTGCGGCCCCATAGACGGCAATAGGAAAGATAAGCTGCAGTCTACACAGCTCGTTTTTTCTCTGCCCGTCTTTCGGCAGCGGCGTAGTATACAACATGCTGTATAATACGCCGCCGCTTCTCGTTTTCTTGCCGTCTTCCCATACAACACTATTGTATGGGCGTCGTCAGGAAAACGAGAACCGACAGCGGTTTTTATACAAAGCGTGACAAACACTGTGATCCTGCATCAGAGAAAAAACGCCCGCTTTCAGGCCATTTTTTGTCTGATGCAGTGTAGACATAGCCTTACAGCTACACAGTTTCTGTCTCAACAGTTAGTAGGCTTGTGAGGTAGAATATGTTCTTGTCTAGTCTCCTTCAACACGGTAACTTCTTCCCCCATAACTTCACAGAGAGCAGGCAGCTTTTGCCTGAGATTCAGTCCAGGTCATATACTCGGCAGCACTCTACAGGATTTGTCAACACTCATGGTCCCTTTCCTAGTGGGGCTCAAAATCATATTCCCTATCTTAGATACAAAAGGCAGCTTGGCCCAATTTAATTGGAAGACATTTGACCTATCAATATATTTATGGTGTTCTGCAGTAAAACCACAGATATTGCCCACTTTCAGATTCAAAACTTGGATCCAATGCTACAAGAAACACCAGATGATCCTTTATTGTATTTTGCAACAATTCCTTCTAAACTAGGCATAACTATAGCCATAACAGCAGGTATGAGGCGAGTCTATTTTTTAAAATTTTATTAGGGTCATCAGTAGTCTAAATATATTTAATAAATATAACCTGGTCAACCTCTTTAATTTAAAGGGGTTTTGCCACGATGTAATGTTGACGTGGGATTCTCCAAAATGGGTATTTAATCACTTTTCTAAATATATGTGATTAAAAAAATTGCAGCTTGAGAGAGCTACAGGTTGCCTTACTTGCCCTTAGTTACTTAAAAACTTGCACTAGATACGACCTGACAAGAGCTGCTCGCCGGGCTTGCGCAGAGAACACTCCTTATCTGATGAAAGGGAGCTGAAGAAGCTTTCAAGGCACCGGGTAGAAATATGTTGTCTTTTGTACACAGAATCCACTAGTTGTAGTGTGATTATCTGAGTAGATCCCTGCTTTATCTGATGACAGGGAACATGAAGGAGCTTTCAAGAGGCTGAAAGAGCTTTCAAGCTGCTGTGGAAAAAGGTGTTGTCTTTTGTATACAGAATCCACTAGTTGTAGTTTGATTATTTGAGTGAACATTTCACACGATCCCTTATGCATGGCTCTGTGCTCTGGCTGTGTGTGTCTCTCTATTTCTTAGCTCAGCATGACTTGTTTACATTTGCTTCTTAGCAGATAAGGCACGTCCTGGCAAAACCCCTTTAAGGAAGTTACAACATGACCAGCCATAGTTCTATCCATGGCTTCTGCTACAAAGCTTCCGTGTGCCCTGAACACAGCTCACACTTGACTACATCTCCAACACACCGTTTCCAAATCTCCTCTACAGAGAAATTTATTTAAAATAGTGGTTGGTAGGTGAAACTTATTCTCAATGGAGGAAAGTTCATTTTTGGCATGACCCTAAGCAGCGCCTATTCCTCTGCTGCTTACTGGCCAAAAACCTCCAATCCCCCATAACCTTTATCCCAATAAAAACGCGGAGACCTTGGCTTGGATAATTCTGGCCACAGCAGCCATTTTATTTAACAAACACAGTTTAACAAAAACATAATGCAAATGAGCATCCCCAATACCCATTTGCCCGGAACCCCATCACCACGGAAACCAGCTTGGGGCTGAGGTCCTTGGAGACATGATATCCAAATCGTACCAGAACCTGGCGACACCATACTTCTTTTCCACCACAGTTTTACCCCCAGCCGCCACCCCTGGTTTCAGGGCATCAAAAGCCACCTCAGGCGGCTCCTTCCATCACCTGCTCCCAAGGACGCTGCCCTGTGGAGCCCCACACTTCGCCAGGCCGGTCCATCCACCAATTGGGAGCCAAGCGGAGCCTGACTCCTCCACTCCTTTCCACCGACTCCAAGGACCCCACACCGCCCTGCCACTGTGACGTCTAATAACCACCAGCAAAAAACTTTGTTGAACGAACAAACAATTGCTCCCCATCACAAACCATCTCTTCTGCTTCCCCCCCCCCCCAAAATTAGGGTGGGAGGGTGGGACTGATTTCTTCACACTGTCCCTGCGTCTGAGCCCGCGCGGCCCGGGGCTCAGCTTATAACTGACTCCGCCCCCTCGCGCCGCGCTCGACTCCGCCCCCTCCCGGCGCGCTCGACTCCGCCCCCTCGCGCCGCGCTCGACTCCGCCCCCTAACCTCTCCACGGAACGGCGCGCCGGGTCATGCGGGGCCTCCCCTTAAAGGGGCTGCGCCCCAAATGTCCGGCCCCGGACTTGATCCTAAGCAACGCCTATTCCTCTGCTGCTTACTGGCCAAAAACCTCCAATCCCCCATAACCTTTATCCCAATAAAAACACGGAGACCTTGGCTTGGATAATTCTGGCCACAGCAGCCATTTTATTTAACAAACACAGTTTAACAAAAACATAATGCAAATGAGCATCCCCAATACCCATTTGCCCGGAACCCCATCACCACGGAAACCAGCTTGGGGCTGAGGTCCTTGGAGACATGATATCCAAAACGTACCAGAACCTGGCGACACCATACTTCTTTTCCACCACAGTTTTACCCCCAGCCGCCACCCCCGGCTTCAGGGCACCAAAAGCCACCTCAGGCGGCTACTTCCGTCACCTGCTCCCAAGGACGCTGCCCTGTGGAGCCCCACACTTCGCCAGGCCGGTCCATCCACCAATTGGGAGCCAAGCGGAGCCTGACTCCCCCACTCCTTTCCACCGACTCCAAACCGCCAAAGCTAGCGTCCATGCTTTCCTCATGGGCGCGACGCCCCCCCACAGCCCCAATGCTCGTTCAAGTCCATCGCGAATATCCAATGACCACAAGCCCAAAACCCGACCGCGTTCAAAGGGAACCGCCCAATTTTCTCCAAATTTCCCTTTCCCCCCCGTTTCCAAAATTCCCTATGCCTCACTACAAAACCCCCATTCCACAAAAAAGGGAAAGCCCCCGTCTTATTAAATTTGGACCGTCCCTTGTTAAACCCTACACCAAAACTGCATGCCCCAAGACAATCTAAACTATGTGGGACAAAGGTAATCATTCCGGGGTAAAATGCCCACCCTCAATAAATCAACTTCATGCCCCAATAAATTTTCCCTGTTTGGGGGCCCGCAACCCAAATCGTTCCACCCAACTAAAACACACCCCAATCAGGGGGCTTATCCCGGGAAACAAAATTGCCGGAAATCCGGCAGAACCGGGCCCATCTTGGGCCTCGTTTCCCCGATCCAGCGCCCCAACCCGCCACTCTTGGGGGCCCCCCAAACGGTCCCCGCCCCACTCAACCCTGCACTTTCCGCCCCCATTGAAACAAATAAATTTTCCGAATACCCAAACCCAAATTAGTTTTCCTAAAATGAAGAAAATAAACTCAAAAAACCCAAAAAACAGTCAATAGCAAAAAGAAAAATTTTAATTAAACCTATCCCCCCCCCTCCCCCCAGCAACCCTAAACCCCTGAGCCAAGTGAGGTCATTTTAAGCTTGTAACAACCGACCCCACCCCCCTATCTTTCCACCGAACCCCGCGTCTAGCCCCCAAACCCCGGGCCTCCGTCGCTCCCCCAATCCAAAGGGGAATGGGGAGCGAATTGAGTTGGATTAAACCCATTGCCCCGAGACAGCATCGGAAACCGCAGAAAATTTGGGAACCGAAAATAAAAAACTACCGTCCACTTGCACCAAAAGGGGCCCCCACACCCCCTCCCCTTTTTTCAGATATCCTTTAAAAACACCGAACCGGGCACACCCCTGGGAACCCACCAAAACCCCCCCAAAACCCCAAAAACCTTCCCTTTTCCCCTCTGACCCCCTTTTTTTGACCTTCTAATGAGGAGGGAAAAAGGCCCCCCCCCTTTTACCCCCCCATGACGTCCCATTTGGGCCCAAACCAAATTTCCCCCCACTGGGCAGTCCCCAAAAAAAAGGGCCCAAACCCAAAATGCCAATGAAATAAAACCCTCCTCGAAATCTGACTTACAAAACGGACCCAAATCTATCCCCCAAACGTTCCTTTTAATTTAAAAAACCCAACGGGAGGGCGAGTGCCCCCAACCCCTTTGAACCCCGACGGTAACCCTTAAAAAACCTGAACCACTCCAAAGGGTCTTAGTGACGTCCACCCCCCCCTTGCTTTAAACCAAAACTACCCCTGCCCACAAACCTCGGACACCCTCAAACCGCCCAAACCCCCAAAATTGGGGGGCATCCCCCAAAAAAGACTAAAAATGCTGCGCCCTTTCCCCCGTCCGAAGCCCTGGACCCAGCCCCATAAACCCAAACTGCTCCCACATCCCCAGGAACCTTGAATAAGAATCCCAGGCCCCTTTTGGGCCCTAATGACCAAACCCAACTGCTCCCGGGTTACCCGAAACCAAGGCCCCAAAATTTCGTGGGGACACTCCAGCCCCATCGATCCGCCCCCGGTCCAGCTCCCGAAACCGTTGAAACTGCGAACGAGCCAATCCCTCGGCCGGGAAATTTTTTTTATTCCCGTACATCCGCACCAACCACGCTTTTAAACCCCAGGCATCGCAGCACTAAATGCCCCCAGTAAACAAAAAACCCGGGACCGGAAGAAGCCCCCGGGGATTTTAAATTCCAACCCCCCCCAATGTTTCACAATTAAACTGAATTTTTTTATTTAAAAACGCCCCCCCCCGATCCAACCGCCAGCACAATAGGAAAAAATTTTCCAGTAGTGCCAAATTCCAAACCAAAACCCGGGACTCGACCCGGGTTTTTAAGGGCCCCACCGCCCCCCACCACCCCCCCTTGGCAATAACCCCCAAAAACCTACACTCCCCGCCGCACCGGGGAAACCCCCTTCAATGTCAGCATGCGACCCCTTGTCCAATAAAATTTCGAGCCCCCCTTATACTGTGCCAAGAACAATTCCCACACCCAAATTCCTCCTTAAACCCGCCGCAAACCGGGAAGGATGGGGACCCTTTCACCCCCCCGTCCCCTGAAACCATTCGCCCGCGAAAAAACCCTCCCCATTGGAAAAAACCTCCCGGAAAAATTTTCCAGTTTCCCCTACAGAGACTGAAATTCCCCCCCAGCGTCATTTTTTTTACATGTCAACACCGCCTGTTTCTTATCCCCATGTCCAACAGTTTTCCCTTCCGGGCAAGAGCACTCCTTTGGAAACTGAAAAAAATTCCTAATTCCCAAAAAAACTAACCGGGTATCGGGCCTCCGTCGCCCGGGGGCCAAAAGGGAACCCCAAATGGGCCGCCCCCAAAAACCTGAAATTGATGCCAATGCGCCCCCGCACACCTCTGATCCCGGGCCAATGCACAGAAAATCGTCCAAATAATGAATCCCGGACAAAAGCCAGAACATCCCGCCCCCAACCCTTTTCCAGAAACGAACTAAAAAGTCTCAAAAAAGAGCGGGAACCCGGAACCCACCCCAGGGCCCAAACCCCGATCCACAAAAACGTCCCTCCCAAAACCCCCCCCCCAGCGAACCAAAACCACCCCAAAAGGGGATTCAATATCCGTTTTTGGGCCATGAGCGCCCCCCCCCCATAAACTTTTAAACCAACGAAGTGGGGCGCCCAAACGCGTATAAACAACCGAACAAATTTCCGGGTCAATGCCGTCCCTTTACTGACCGACCCTTAAAGGAAAAAGGGCAAGTGTGTATCAAACGATATTTTTTTCCCGGGTTTTTTTTTTTGGGAAACCCCCCCCTAGGGAGAAACAACTAAAACCGACCCGCAGACCCCCAAATTTTGGGCCCCCATCCTTCCCAACAACCCTCCTTTTCTAACTTTTTCCCCCCACAACCCCCAGGGGGATTCTACGGAAACATAAAAATTTTTAAATTTAAAAGGGGGGCCTCATGGTTGGGGGCCGGAATCCGAAAGCCCCCCCCAAAACCCCCTCTAAAAAATCGCGCAGCCCCCCCAATTTAAGGGGAAACCCATCTGGTTTCGGCTCCAGGGGATTAGGCCACTGGGGTTTTCCCCCCTTGCTGAACCCCCCCCTTTCCCCTTTTTGCAAACAACGGGAACCCCCAGGGAACGGGACTGAAACGAGCATACATCCTAAACCGGGAACTTCCCACCCCCCCCAAAAGCCCTTGGGCTTTTCGTTAAAATTGCCACAACCCCGGGCCCTTTAAGTCCCGCTTTGGGAAATCCCCCCCATAAGACCCAGCACCCCCCCCCTGCCCGGAGCCCCTAGGGCCCCCCTGAAAGGGCTGCCAAAACACTCGGGGCCATCAACCGTAGCCCCAACCCAAAGTCCTTCTTTTTTGGGCCCTCGGGTTGCCGGCCTAACTGCCTTCCCTACAAATTGTTCGTCATATCTTTACCGCCCTGTTTCCCCCCTAAAACCCCCCTGCGCTTCAGCTATGGAATCTAAGTACAAAACAACCGGGGCAATTTTTCCGGAGGGGCCCTTTCCCCTATAACACTTGCCATATGGCAAACCCTGCTTTCCCAAATTTTTTAAAGGTTTTGGGGATTAACCGCCACCCTTTGCTTTTCCTCCTCTTCCTTCTTGCTTTCATCACGCTTCCCCTTTGGCAAATTGAATTTCTCAAAGGTAGCAGAGAAAAAAACTCGACGTATTTGTCCTGCCCCGATTTTTTTCCCCCACCCCTTCTTTAAGTGGGGAACCCAAGGGACCCTCAAACACAATAAACTTCCCGGGGGGGGGGGGGGGGGGGGGGGGGGGGGCGGGGGGGGGCCCCCGCCTTGTCGTCCAAAAAGACCCTTCCCCGTATTTTGCTCCGTTTTCACCCACATCAACCCCACTTCTCGAACTTTTCTCTCGCCCCCAAAATCCCCCTTTCCCCCTTGGTGAGGGGGCACACTCTGGGCCCTAGACCCGGGGCCCCCCAAGCTGTTTAAAGGGGAACCCTGTCCTACAAACCCGTGCACCCGGAAAACGCGCTAACCCAAAAAACTGCAAAAAACTCGCTAAACCTGCCACGCCGGGACCCTTTTTTCCCCCCCCAAAGCTAAAACCTTCGTCCCCCCCCAGCGACACCTGCCCCGACGTGACAAAACAGGGCATGGAAGAAAACTCACCAGGGTGCCGGGAGGGTGTGATCCCCCAGCCCGCTGCCTGAAACCCTGAAACCCCCATCGGGATCCTTGGGACACTCCAGATTCCCACGTCCTCCGAACCCGAGCCGAAAGTGGATCCTGCACTGGGATCCCCCCGACCGCATCCTCCGAATTCCCCCCCTTCTGCAGGGCCCCCAGGGGGGCCCCCCGAACGACCCACAGGCCCAGCCTCCAGGACCGGCCGTCGAAGCCCGTCCCAACCACGCCTCCCCCTTTCCCCCCTCCGACTCCCAGCGTCCTCCTCCCGCGACCCCCCCTGGTGGGCCCCCCCAAACCCGGGCATCGCTAGGGGTACCCACCGCCGGGTCCGGAACAATTTACGACAGGAACCCCCGCATTAGCCCCCCCCGGGGTGATTCCGCCTGCTGTGTTCCGTGGGCCCGCCTGCCCAGCTGGATTCCTCCCGGGAAAAGCAGCAAAGCGAACCCACCCGCAACACGGCCCCTCACCCCCAGGTTTTCCCCCTAGGGGCTCCGACGGGGCAAAACGGGCCCTGGGGTCATCCAGGGCTCGGGGGGTTCCGGAGGGCGAGTCCCCGGGGCCAAAACGTACCCCAGGCCTAGGGGGGTTATTGGGGGATCAACCACCACAAACGGCAGAAAGACCGCAGCGGGCCAGCAAAACCCCCCCCTCCCCCCCACTGCCCCGCACCTGGGTTTCCCAAAACCCTGCAGGGCCCCCCTTTCCCCCCCCCAAACTCCTCAACTGTCCCAGTAAACTCCTCCACGCTGTCCGCCATTTTAGAAACGCTCCGCAGGGCATTGATTTTTTTCCCCAAAGTTCCCCGCGTCTGGGCCCCCGGCCCGGCCCCGGGGGTCAGCTTTTAACCCGACTCCGCCCCCCCGTGCCCCACTGGACCCCCGCCCCCCGCACACCTCGACCCGCCCCCCCTGTTTTGCTCGACTTTCCCCCCCCAAAACCCCTCCACAGAACGGGGCGCTGGGTCAGCGGGGGGCCCCCCCCTTAAAGGGCCCGCGCCCAAAAGTCCGGCCCCCGGCCCTTTTTGGGGGGGGAAAAAACCTTTTAAATATACTGTGTGTTTTTGTCAAACAGATAATTATATTCCAAAAATAGAGTTCCTCTGTTTCAAAACTTTCTCCCCGCCCAAAAAATGGTTTAAATTTTTCTAGATTTTAAGTCCACAAACACTAAAAATACCCCCGTGCATTAAAGGTTAAACCCTATATATATATAAATATATATAAATATATATATAAAATATTAACCCCCTCTCTTTTTATTAATATAACTTGGCTATGCCCGAGCTATAATATTAAACTTTTTTAACAACGTGAGAACTAGAGGTGGTAAGCGAGCAAGGAGGGGGGTAGGAAGTGGGAAAAAAAGGCGAAAAACAAAAGGGACAAATTTCCCGTCTCCGGGCAACACAAAAGCAAGCACATCGCCATTCCCCAGGGCCCTCACCCCGTCAAACCCTTTCCCCCATGTTTTTTTTGCATCTCATTACTGAACAGGGTTTTCCAATCTGTTTTTTTTAGTGGGTTTTTCAGACCCGAAACCCGGGTTTTTCCTCCGCTTTCCCCTTTGTCCCCCGTAGTCATGGGCCCCCGAAAGCATCAATTCCAAAAACATCCCCCCGACCCCAACCTGAAACAAACATTGGGCCAATGTCACTCCAATATAGAACACTCCAGAGAATTTCCCTATTTTTTAAGAGCTCTTTGATCACACAATGTGGTTTTCGGGCCCGAAGGGATTCAAAAGTCAAGAGGGCCCAAAAAGGATGATTTTTTCGCCCGACGCCCCCCGGGTGATGCCCTCAAACTGGGGAAGGGAAATTTTAAACTTTTACAAAAAAAAACCCAAACTTTAAACAATGCCCCTTGCCCGTGAAATTTTGCTTGGGAAACTTGAGGATGTAGACTATGAGGGAAAAGGGAAATCACCTGCCTGGTTACCAGGGGGTGGGAGCATAAGAAACAATTTCCCCCCCCAACCCTCCCAAAACCAAAAGCCCGAATTCAGCACTGCCAGGCGTTGGCCTTGGAAATGTTTCCCCTTTTCCCCCCTGGTTGGGTACAATGTGGTTTTCCAAAACGTTATGGCCCTGGGATGCCCCCAATACAGAGCCCAGCAAGCATTTTTTCACCAGAAAAGCTGTCCCCCGCCCGGCAGAAAAATCTCCTGCGCGTGTGCTCTTTTTTTATCTAGTCGAACCTGAAAACCCCAAGTTCCTCATTTTGGGATGTTCTTTCTGCCACCAATAGACGCCGCAAAATTTTTGTCAACTGGAACCCCATGTTTAGCCACTGGCATGTTCTCACTGCCGTCTAATCTAGTCCAGCCTGCAGAGGCGTAAGTTCAAGTCCTTGGGTACTGGTGCAAAAAGTAAAATGCCCCCCTCCCCCATTACCAGGTCTGCCATCAGTCATCTATTAACTGTTTCAGGGTCCCATACAGCCAAATCAAATGGGGCCCCCACCCATTACTAGTTTCTATTTTTTAACATATCAGTGGGCCCTTTTTTGATTAGGGCCCCTGACAGGAGTAATGCCTGTACTGCCCTATTGGCAACCCTGCCAGTTACCATGTGCCATTTCCTATATGGTGTCTTCTTATGTGTCAAAGGGGCTTTTGGGACACCTCAGAATGCAGGGCCCCGAATCAGCTGCTACCGCTGCTCCCCCAATAACTACGCCACTGCCAGCTGAACCTCCACCACATATATCACATGCACAAAGCTTGCAAGCAGAGGCATAACTTGAAGTTCTTGCGCTCTGGTGCAAAAAGTGAAAAGGGGATCCTGCCAGTTACCATGTGCCATTTCCAATACCGGTGTCTTCTTATTTGTCAAAGAGGCTTTTGGGCCCCCTCCGGATGCAAGGCCCCATAGCAGCTGCTACCACTGCACCTCCTATAGCCACTCCCCTGCTTGCAAGCTGTCCTCATCTTTTCAGTTAGCCATTGAAAGAAATGAAGTATTTTAGCCTCTCAATTTTTTTCTATCACTCTCAAAGCCAAATTTTCTTCACTAAGCTGTTCCACATATCCAGTTTACTGTTATGGATGGTAATTACAGCTTCTCCCCACCTGTATAGGTATAAAAATTAACCCGAACATTCTAGAAATATATTCTACGGTGTACACATATAAATCATAACAAATACTTCAGATAACACCAATGATTCCTAACTGGCTGCAAAGTAGTGAATATGGCGTTGGTGTGTCTGCTATGTGACCCAGGTTATGCCATATAAGATACAGGTCCAGGAATAATGATCATTGGGGTGTGCTCTACTTAAAGGGGTGTTCCCATCTTGCACTTCGATGGCAGGGTATTTGGCTGTACTCAGAAGTCCCATAAAACAGAATGGAAAGTAGGCGTGACTGGATCTCTGTTCTGAGCTGACACTTTTGAGGGCCGCTTGCCTGAATAGGTGCAGGTCCCAAAGGGGGCACCTGCATGTATCAGGCTTTGATGGCATATCATATCCATATGCCATCAAAGTTCAAGATGGGACCACCCCTTCAATAAGAGAAAACAAATGGACTTTTTGGTCTTTTAAAGCTAGAAGGCAAAAGGAGTATAAATGAGGCTCAGATGTGTATGTGCCTCGTATGATCGTATGTACCTACAGATATCCTTTAAGCTGGCCTTGGCTGAATTATAATTATTGGCCCACTAAAGGAAATAAGAGCCACATTTTTAGATGGTTACATCAAATAAAATGTTAGCTGAGAAAATCTTTACCTAACAGCTGTTCCTTCTGTCCTTCCAATACACATGCATGCTCGGCTTGGCTAAGCATGCAGATGTTTACAGAGGGGAGATACCTCTTTTGGCAGCTTATGTCCTTTGAGAAGAAAAGTTGGGCATGTGGAAATTTTCTCTTATCTAACATTTGATAGGCGAAAATTGGTCACACTTTTAATACAACGAAATTCCTAACAAAATTAGTGTGCTTAGCAGAAATTTACATTGACAAGCAAAAAGGTAACAATGCTTAGAACTTTTGACTTTCAGGCTCCATATCTCACCATCCACTACAGTTTTGAACATAAAAAACTACCATTATTTTGTAGACAATTATCTTGGCTATCTCATACATAAATTTGACTTGCAGCTATTTAGCATTTGCTTAGTTATGCAGATTCTTCTCATGTAACTGCATTGTTACTGTTTTGTCCCTGATGGTGGAACAATATTTTTCGTCTTGTATTCTACAAATTACAACCTGTTCTCACATTATCTAATATCTCAGTGTGTTGTTAGGTTGATTCCCAAACGAAAGGTCACCGGCGTGCATCGAGGAGCAGCCATGAAGAAGATTTCTAGAGGAATGAAAAAAAGAGCAGTATCATCCAGCTCATTGATAGCAGTCTCTCAACCAAGAAACTTGCCAAACTGCATCATGTGAGGCCATGACAGCTGGAAGACTATGAAACAAAGGCTGCCCATCTATTCAAAAGGTGGATATCCAGGCAAAACGTGGGAGTACTTGACTAGGATCAATGGTGGTCTCCATGCTGATTGAGTATCCTACTAGATTAATTATTGTGTACACTCAAGTACTCTGGTCGTAAAAAGGATGACACCATGTTCCAACAGGACAACGACCTGAAGCATGTACCAAAATTGGCAAAGAAATGGTTCAATGACAATGAAGTAGAGTTGCTGGATTGGTCCCCACGCCCCAAAATTTTTAAACCCCAAATCGAAACCCGTTAAAAGTGGTGGAAGAAAAAGTGTTTTTAAAGGGTGAGTTGGCCATCATGCATCAACTTTTGGGAATGTTAGAGAGTTTGGGGGAAAATAGATTTTGGGTAAAGAGCATCTCGGGGCCCAGGAAAAACCCCAAAGGGATTTACAAAAAAAATTCCTGAAGACAAAATGACAAGGGTTTCCAAAACTCACAAAAAAAAATTTAAATTTTCCCCAAAATTTAAAAATAAAAAAATTCAACTTAGTTAAAAATAGACTTTACCCATATAGATCAAGATTCAAAGGTGGACAGGTTTACCAAAAATAATGACAATAAACAATAACAATAATGATAATGCACTACAGTTAGGGAAGTGTTTACTCCCAGTACCGTAGTCCTCAAATTTCAGATGATGTCCGAAAAATTCATAATTGATTAAGCTCCTTAATTATTCCTTAAAAAGTCCCTAACAGCCCCTTTACATCTAAAAAGTCTTTACCCGAAAGGGGGGGGGCCCCCCCAGATGACTTTTCTCTCTGGCCCCCCTACTCCTTGCATATTAATAATATATACAGATAGGAACACGGTTTTGATAATCGTAGCAGTAGGAGATCCCAGTCAAACAAAATACAAAAGTCTGGACAGGACATCTATTGGCACACCTTTGCATTTTTCAACCCCCCGTTTTTCCCCTTGGGGTGTTTTTACCCTTTTCCCTTGGAACCTACGTTTAGGGGAAAACGTTTTGGGACTTTTTTTTTTTGACCCCGTATTCCCCCATTGATACTATTTCAAAAAACCCCCTCTTCTGTTTATGTTTAATATGCAAGGGCTGTAGTAGGTACCTGGAGGGTTAGTCATCGTGGTGGGGCCGCCCTTATTGGGGCGATGACCATACAGATGTAATCTGTCTTGTGTAGGGATTTCATTAGGGAAAGTAATTTAAGGAGCTCAGTCAATTATGGATTTTCAGGTCAAACTGAAAAATTTTAGGCTATGGTACCCATAACACTGCTAATTGTATTGCATTACCATTATTGTTATTGTTTATTGTCCCTGTTTTTGGTAAACCTGTCCAATTTGACTCTTGAGCTATATGGGTACATGTCTATTATCTAGGTATATTGAAGTTGTGATTATCAGCATGGGGGATTGTTATGTATATATTTTTCATCAGCTATAGTAAATTTACATTGTTTTAATTAGGGAAAAGTATTTTTTTGCTGTGGATTTACAAAATACTAACAAAATTATAAAAAAATTAAAAATTTTAATTTTTGGGGCAAACAGTAACAATGCAGTTACATGCAAAAAACCTCATAACTAAGCAGAAAAACAAATATGTGGAAGAAAAAGTTATGTATAAATAGCCAAGAGGTTTTTCTTAAAATAATGGTAGTCTCACATTAAACTGCAGTGTGGTGGAAAAGGAGCCTTAAAAACCAAAAGTTCAAAATGGGACCCCGCAGGGAAAAAGTTAATTCACCCCAAAGCAGGTTTACAGAAAAACCCGGGACCAGAGTTTCCCCAACTTTAAAAAAAAAAGGGGCCCCAAGGAACTTTTTCAATTTTTTTTTTTAGGACAAAATTTAAAATCATGCAAAAACTCATTGCTGCCCCAAAAGGGTCCCAATTGGCCCTCTGTCGAATTGGGGAGCTTTTTGTGGTTTCTTAGTTTGGGGCAATTGTTGTGGGAAATTCCTTGGTAGCTACTCGGGCCTCCCCCAAGCCCCTATTTAATTTTGAATTATGAGAAATAAAAAAAAAAAAAAAAGCATGGTCAATGCTTTTTTCTCGTGAGAGGATCCCAAAACCCCAAAAATTGGTTCCTATACAAAATTCAGTTTGTTTTTGCCAAAAACGGAAAACCCAAAATTTTGTAATTGTTTTAATTTTGGGCAACATGTATAAAGGGGAATGGCGCGGTGGGAATAGTAAAAAAGTCTCTTTTTCAGTGTTTTAATGCCCCTGATGTATGAAAGGGGGTTTTTGTTGCGCTATAAATGTTGTGAAAATTTCCCAAACACACCTCGTCTTTGTGTTAGGGCTTTAGGGGGAAACTTAGGCGCAGATTAATGGGGCCAAAACATTTTTAAACCCCCTTTCCGCTTTTTAAGTACCCTTTGTAAGGGGGTAGGGGTTGGGGCAAATTAATTTTTTATACGGTTAAAAGGGGGGGGACCCTTGGGGCGTCCCAGAAAAAAGGGAGTAAAAAATTGCGGGGGTTTGCAAATCCCCAGGAACCGGCGGGGGGTTAATTTTTCCGTGGTTTTAAACCCGGGGCATGCCCAAAAAGGGGAAAGGGGGAAAGGCCCAGGGGCCCCGGGGGGAATTAAACCCCCCGAGGTTGTGCGACCCCAAAAAAAAATAAAATATTAAAAACAGTAACCGTATTACCTTTACCGCCTTGCGGTTTTTTTTGTTAATCCCGGCACATAAAATGGTTTTTTAAAAAAGTCTTTTCAAAAAATTTTAAATTTTAAAAATATCCCCAAATTAAACCCGTATTCACCCCAAAAAATTTTAATCCCCCTTGTTATTGGTAAAAATTTTAAAACCCATATTTGTGAAAAATTAAAAAAAAAGAATAAAAATAAAAATTTTTAATAAAAAAAGGGGTTATCCCTGGTAACCCGTTAAAATAAGGGGCTTGGGGGTTTGTTAAAACTAGCATGCCCATTTTATACCGCACGGGTGACCCCCGGTTTAAAAAAAAAAATTTTAAAAAAAATTACCCCGGAAATTGCTTTTTACTTTTGAAAGAGGGCTTGGCCCCCCCAATATTCTTTTGCTCCAAAAGCCAAAAAAACACTCCCCCCTTGGGTACACCCTCCCAGGGCCCCCCAAAAAACCAAGGGTTTAATCCCCCCAAGGGTTAAGGGTATTGACGAACTTGGAAGAAGTTGCGAAACAAAATTTTTTTTTTCCGGGATTTCCTTGTAAAAATTTTCCAAACATTTTCACCCTTAAAAAAAATTACTTTTTTAGGAAAAAATAATTTTTTTTTATTTTTAGGGGGGCCCGAACGCTAAAAAAATTTTGGGTGAAACACCTGTGGTTTTGATTTTACCACTCCCACCTCTGGATATATTCCATAAGGGGTGTGGGTTTGCAATATGGGGTTTTTTTGGGGGATTTTATTAGGTTTTGGCACCTTAGGATTTTCCGAAAATTTCCTTGAAAATGGGCCTAAATAAACTTTTGAAATTTAAAATGGGGGACCCAGATTTCCAGTAGGGGGCTCCTCCTATTTTGAGGTTTTGGTTTACCCAAAATTAGCGCACTAGCCCCCAATATGGGATATCTCTGAAAATGTGGAATCTAGGAAATCGAAAATTTAAAGTTTTTTCCATGGTCCCCCTCTATGTGTTCCAGTAAAATAATAAAAATTAAAAATTAAATTCACAAAAAAACTAAAATTTTTAAATTTTCACTTAAATTTTGCTTTAATTTTCTTTTGAAAAAATTTTTAAAGGGGTTTTAAACCCAAATTCCCAAAAAATTTGTTTTTTTTTAAATTTATTTTTAGTGGCATAGTTTCTTAGATGGGGGCCCATTTTTTGGGGGGATCTAACAAAACACCCCCCTTTAAAGGGTTCCCCGAAACTGGCCCCTAAAAAAATCTATTTTGAAAAAATTTTTCTTAAAATTTGGGGGAAAAATTTTTATACTATTTTTTAAACCCCCTAATGTGGTACAAAAAAACAAAAAAAAAAATTTAATGCCAACCAAAAAGTGGAACATTGGTTAAGATGCTTTTATAAACTTTTTTGAGTGGGAATAACTATCTGTCTTCCCTAAAAAAATTTTTTGGGAACTTTGAAAATTGAATTTAAAATTTTTAGGATATTTTTATTTTTCAAAAAAACAAGGACTTTTTGGACCAAAATGTATTACTAATTTTAAACCCAAAATTTTGTCACGGGGAAAACAGTCCCCTGAATCCCCTTTAAAGGGGGAAAAGGGTTTCAAAAAGCTTTTTCTTAAAGTGACCATTGCCCAGATTTTAAAAAACCCAGGGCTTGTCAGGAAGGCCAAAACTGGCTCCGGGGGGGAAAGGGGTTTAAAGGGTTTTTTTATAAAAGGCGGGGAAAAAAGAAAAGAAAATTAAAATTTAGCAGGGTCATTTAAAATGGGAAGCTAGGGGTATGATCCTCCCCTGGGGGGCCCAAAGGGTCCCAGAAATTTAACCTGTCCCCTTTGTCGGGGTTTTGCGTTTTTTAGATTTTAAAGGAGGAGAGCAGCAAAAATAATTTTAAAAATTTAATTTAAAGTAAAAATTTTAAATTAAAACCTAAACAACAATTTTTAAAGGGTTGTTTGTTAATGTAAAATTTTTTTTAGTTCTTTTAATTTTAAATCCCATTTTTAGGAAAATTTTTTATTTTTTGGGGGTATTATATTTTTTTTAAAATTTTATTGATCATATTTTTCATTACTTTTTAAATTTTTTAATTTTTTTCAGTTTGTTAATTATAATAAAATTACTTTTTATTTTTGGTATGGGTGAAAAGTTGGGGAAAATTTTTGGACATTTTTCCCCCTTTTACAGAAAAAACTAGCTCCACTTTGACCTCGGGTTTAAGGCGGGGAACCACATTGAAATAGGTCCCCTTTTGGTCGGAGAGTAGGGGTTTTTTCTAGTTTTGCCGTAACCCCACATTCATATATTTGTTTTTAATATTACCGTATGGTTTCCAACACGCCCCCAAAAACGTCCTAAAACTCCCGAAAAACCCCCCCCTCATTTTTGGTCATTAGAAAGTCTTACGAACTCTGTGCCAAAACCCACTTTTTTAGGTGCTTTTAGAAAAAAAACCCCGATTTGTAGGGCAGAAAAAAAAAGGGTGAAAAAAAACCCTTTCATAATGTCGCCCCATTGAGTAAAGAAAGCCCTGTTGGGAAAACCCTTATTTACAAAAATCATTTTTAACAATTTGGGCCCAATTTTTAAAACCGTTTTTAAAATGGGCGTATTTCCCCGTCCGTAATTAAAATCCCCTTTACTGGCAAAATTATGGGGGGAATTTAAAGCCCCAGCCATTCCTTTTTAATCCACAGTTTTAAAAGGGGGAACTAGGGAATTCTTTCCTTTCCCTGCCGGGGGAATCCCCCGGGGAAAGGGGAAGGTAAAATGTTTTTTTCTATCGGGGTTTATACGCGTCGCTAGTAATGTGCCCCCTATGGGCCGGCGAAGTGCCGCCCCCGCCCCCGGCCCCCCGTCCCAGGGCCCATTTGTGGGAGAAATTTACGCCCTCCCCAAATTTTAAGCGGTGGGGAACATACCCTTTAGTGTTTTTAATTGAGAAATGACGAATTTTTGGGTTTTTTCCGGGGGGGAAGGGCTTTTGCCTTGCGTTTAAAAATATTTTTAAATGGAAGGTCTAAGAAAATTTTTGGGGGATAAAGGTACCCTTTAAATAGTAGGGGTTTTTTCTGCCTTATTTTTTATACGGGAAATTGTTTTTGTGCTGGGAATTTTAGTGTGTGAAAAAAGCATTTACAAAAAAGGGGGAAACTTTGTTGGGGTTTTAACAAAACCCGTTTTGGGTTAAAATAAAGAAAAATAAAAAAATTTAAAAAAAACCCGGGGAAAGAAAAAGTGTTCAGAAAAGAACCCTTTTAAGTCACTTTCTTTTGTAGTTTGTTATGCATGTTTTGGTTTTTGGGGGAATTACACATTGCTTAGGGAAAAAATTTTCCCTCATTTTTTCCACCAGTTTTCCTGGGAGTTATTATTCAAAAATTACCCCAGCCCTTTAAATTAATATCCAAAGCACATTTCACAACTGAACATAAAAAAATTTTCACTTAAAAAGGGGACGTAAACCAGCTTTTAGAAGGAAACATGAAAGGAAATTGCTCTCATTCACAATTTAAATCACTTCTAGTGGAGCGTGTGCTCACCCAAACACTTCAGAAGATATAGCTGGAAAATAGCCTCTTACGTTTTCTAGGGTTTTTTTTTTAAACCTGAAAAATTAGTAAAACAGAAAAATTTAATTTAAAAGGGGGAGATGAATTTTTTGTAAAAAAACCTTCCAAAAATATTTTAAAATTTTTGCACGGGTGAGGCTACCCCAACTTAAGAAAATTTAGGGAAATCAACACATTTAGAAGATGGTCACCCAGCTTTTTACCTATTAGGGCTTCTCCCCACGGCAGGGTTTTCGGGTGGTTTTTAAAAGGGGGGGTTTTGGGTTTTAAAAACTTGTTTTAAAGCGACTGTTAAAACCTTTTTTAAATTTTTTTTAAATTTAGAAAACCTGTGCAGCAGCCCTGACTTTTTTTGGGCCCAGGGGTTTTTGCCCAACCCCCCAACCCAACCCCTTTTTAAAACTTAGAACTTGTTCATTCTCCCGCCCGGTTTTTTGGGGCCCCCCAGGAAACATGAACATGTGGTTTAAAAGGGGACGCTTGAACCCGAAAACCCGGGGCCAAAAAAAACCGCCCCCCATGTCCCCAAAAAAAAAACCAAAATCCAGTCAGAAAAACCCGTGGGTTTTTTTATCTTTGCGGTTTTTTTCTAGATCCAAAAGGGCCCAAAACCCTTGCTTCTAAATGTTTGCGATCAAAAAGAAGGAACAGCCTATGTTAAAAGCCTTACTTATATTTACCCCTCTAAAAAATTTAAGATGGGGAAGGTTAAAATATACCTTCTTCTGTTCCCTCTTAAGATTGTTGGGAGCAGTTTTGAGTGCATTATCCTTTCCCTTGGGTTTTTTTTTTAAAGGGTATTTTGGAGCAGTAATTTTTTTAATTTGGGGATAATTATTTTGGCGGTTTTATGCTCGTGGGCCGTCCTTTTTAAAGGGCGTTACCCCGAACAGGGAAACCCATAGGGCATTTTAGGAGTTCAGGGTGGGGGTTAGATTTCTCCCATTAGATCTTTATGTGGTGTTTTTTTATAGAATAATTAGGTATATTTTTCCCTTCCGGTTTATTTTGATAAAAGTTTTTGGGGATATTTATTAAAATTTTGGGTTTTAAAGTTGGAATATTTTCCCTTTTTGTGTATTGACCCATCTCTCTCTTCTCTATTGTCCAGCTGTCCTTTTGAAAAGGGTTGATGTCACTCTGCGGTTTCAAAAAATAAAACTTTGGGTTTATCTTTGGTTTTTGAAAAAAAATTTTACCCCTTTTGACCCCTCGGTAGCCTTGGGAAATAAAATTTTTAAAAAGGTTTGAAATGGGGGTCACTTTTTAACCAGGTTTCCGCTGGGAAATACCCGAGCTGAATCCCAATCAATGTTGTAAAACCCCCCCTTTCCTAACCGGGGAAGTGTGAGTTTTAAATTTTGGGTTTGTGAAAAAAAGGGGCTTTTTAAAACACATGGCGAGAACCCCCCTTTTTAATTTAAAACCGGAAAAAATATAAAAAAACCCATTCCTGCCCAAAAAAAAAATTGTGGCCCACCTTGTGACTATTTTTGGGGGCGGGTTTTTTAAAATACTTCGGGAAAGTTTTTGACCAAAGGGGTCTTTTTAGCACAAAATAAAAAAATCAATGTAGATTGGAAACCCTTTTTAAGGGTTACCCTTGACAACGGTTGGAGTGAAAAAGTAAAAAATTAGAGAAATTAGGCCAAATGAAAAAAGAAAAGCGGGGAAAAAACCCTTTCCCCCGTTTTTTAAATTCATTCTTAATAATACCTAAATTTTGAATGACAGTGTTTTTTCAAACACCCCCGGCAAGGGTTTTAATTTTTAAGTTTTTAACCCCTTTTGATGAAGAGCCAAGACTGTGGAAATTCTTGGGGAAAACCAAAGGGGGTGGGCCAGCATTTTTTAAAAGATTTTTCTCCTACCCTTGTATATTTCTGCATTAATTCTAGTTTTTAAAAATTTTAAAAAACCAGAAAAATTTGACTCCCGGGGGGTGCGTTTGGTAAAACTTTAAAGGAAGGGGACACGTTCCCTTTCCCACTCCCCCCCCCTGGTAACTAACTAAAGGGCTTGAAATTTATTGAATCTACATGGAAAAAAAATATTTTAAAATTTTTTGTACAAAATTTTTTTGTTAAAGGGAAAAAAAAACTAAGTTAAAAAAGGGGGTTTTTTAAAAATATTTTTTTTTTTTTTCATTTTCAGACACCCAGATATGTAATTGCTACCAGCTCCCGCTGGGGGATTTTTTTCATGGGGGACTTTTTCCCTCCTGTAACACATGTTATTTGTGAGGTTGTATGTAGTAATAACCAGCGGGAAAAAATTAATGGAGGGAAGAATGTCCCTAGTAGGATGTGAAAGTGGTAGGGAATTCCCGGGGAATGTCAAGGGGGCCTTTCCCAGTGGTACGCCCCGGGCCTTTTCCCAAAACCCAAAACAGAGGGCGCAGGGGGAAACCTGCACTAGTGGGGCCCCCAAAAAAGGAAAACCGGGACCTTGGGGGGGGGGGGGAAAAAGACATAAATGAGAAAAGAAAACCCTAGGTTTTTTTAGGTAAATATTTTATTTTAAAAGCTGCTATGCTTTTGGAAGGGGCTGTTTTTTTTCCCTGAAGGCTGGGGTTTTTGGGGGGGGGGGCCCTTTTCACCCCCCCGGTCCCGGGGCTTTTCCCCGGGGTTTTTTCCTGGGCCCTTTTTAAAGGGCCTTTTAAAAAAAAAGGGGAGCCCCAGGGGGAGAGAGCAACCTGGGCTGATTGGTGTTGGGGGAGTCCCTTTTCCCCAGAGGGTGCTGGAAAGAAGAACCCTGCAAAGGTCCAAAAAACCCCCAAACCAGTGGGTTGCTACACAGAAAAACTTCCCCCAAAACTGCAGGGTTTGGAGTATTTTGTTTGGTTTTCCTTTTTGGTGCTGGACGGGAACTTTTTTTTTGGCTCCCAGGGGTTTAAACGGCTTTTTTTGGGGTTTTTTTTTTTTTTTTTTTTTTAACCCGGGGGAATAAAATTTTTCTGTTTTTTTTGGGGTGTTATTTGTCCCATACAAAAAAAAAAACCCCCGGGTTGTTTTTGCTGAAACCCAAACCCTGTTTGTCCCTGCCTCTGGACGAAAGGGGATCCCCAGGCATAGGACAAAAACCGGCCGGTTTGGGGGCCGGGGATTTGTAGTGTTTCCCGGGCGAAACCCCCGGCCGCGGGGGGGGGGGAGGGCCTTTTTCTGCGACGAGCGGGGGAAAACCCCCTCCCCCTT
>JAODAL010049331.1:0-28269 GCA_025379985.1 Phyllomedusa bahiana | reverse complement strand
GTGGTTCTACAGTTCGGCCCATTTTTTTCAACTGTGGGGGTTTTCTAATTTTCACTGCCCTTCCTATTCATTGTGGGTGGGTCTACAGCTTCAGGCTGCCACTTCCTTTTCAGGCTGTGTGTGGTTCTACTTTTTCAAGCTGCTATTTCATGCTCACACTGTGGGGGGTTCTACATCTTCAGGCTGCCATTTCGTGCTCAGGCTGTGAGTGGTTCTACAGCTTCAGGCTCCCACTTCCTGTTCAGGCTGTGGTCTGATCTACAGCAGTGATTGGCATATCAGCTCCATTGTTCCTAGCTAAGCCTGTTAGGCCCCGTTCACACGGCTTATTCACGCCGGATTTGCGAGCCGGATTGCCCCACCACTTCCCGTGATAAGGGGCGGGGGCGGGGGCGCGGCCCGCCGGCTCCATAGACAATGCATTATCTACGCCGTGTCCGCGCCGTAAATAATGTGCATGCCACTTTATCCCCGCCCGGATTACCGTAATTACTCCGACGGATTGGCGCCGTACTGCAGCACAAATCCGGCGCGCAGTACAGCGCCAATCCGCGGACAAATAAGCCGTGTGAACACGTCCTTACAGTGACATGAGTGCTGGAGATTTCTAAACAGTAGTGCACAAACTGAGCTGTTAAGATTTAAAGTTTGTCAGTAAGAAATGTAAACAAGCTCAATCTCACAGATAACAAACAGCAAGGAGTCAGGTCCCCATCCTGGCAACTGCTAAAGCAAAGAGAGATGGTCGGTAACCTATGGAAGCTTGTGTACACAAGCAGGAGATAAGAACTGCTCTAACTCTGAAACGAGGCAAAATGAGAACCGCAAAGTATTTGGTCATAGTCTTTACCTTTGGCGACATTACAGCTAATTTATGGCTAATCAATAAAATGGGAATACCCCTTTGATAAAGTTCCCTGATTTTGGCAGCGTGGTGCTGGTTATAACATAAGCTATTTGGGACAGAACCTCCCGCCCCCCCTCCCCCCAGGTAGAACATTGCCCATCACCTTCGACATCTTGGCTTCTTCCCATAGTGCATCATGATCTCTACCGAACAGGAGGTGTCAAACTATAGTGAATGGTGGATCCTGTGTTATCTATAATTAGTGTTACCTTTTCAGTGTAATCCTGTCTGTGATGAGGAGACTGTGGGGAAGTTATCTCTACAGAACAGGAGGTGTCAGTCTATAGTGAATGGGGGATCCTGTGTTATCTATATATAGGTGTTACCTGTCAGGGTAATCCTGCCTGTGATGAGGAGACTGGGGGGAATTTGATCTCAACAGAACAGGAATATTCAGTTCTAATTGATGGAGGATCCTTGTTATCTATATATAGGAGTTACCTGTCAGTGTAAAACCTCTTGTGATGAGGAGACTGCGGAGAAGTGATCTCTACAGAACAGGAAGCATCATTTATAGTAAAATGGGGGTTTCCTGTGTTATCTCTATATAGTGTTTACCTGTCCAGAGTAAATCCTCCCCTGTGATGAGGAGACTGCAGGGAAGTGATCTCTACAGAACAGGAAGCATCAGTATATAGTGAATGGTGGATCCTGTGATATCTCTATATAGGTGTTACCTGTCAGTGTAATCCTGCCTGTGATGAGGAGACTGCAGGAAAGTGATCTCTACAGAACAGGAAGCATCAGTCTATAGTGAATGGTGGATCCTGTGTTTTTTCTCTAAAATAGGTGTCACCTGTACATGTAATCCTGTCTGTGATGAGAGACTGCAGGGAAGTGATCTCTCAGAAAGAAGTATCATCTATGTGAATGGTGATCCTGTTTTAAACTCTATATATTGGTTACCTGTCATGTAATCCTGCCTGTGATGAGGAGACTGCAGAGAAGTGCTCTCTACAGAACAGGAGGCGTCAGACCACAGCGAATGGTGGATCCTGTGTTATCTATATATAGGTGTCACCTGTCAGTGTAATCCTGTCTGTGATGAGGAGACTGCGGGTAAGTGATCTCTACAGAACAGGAGGTGTCAGTCTATAGTGAATGGTGGCTCCTGTGTTATCTATATATAGGTGTCACCTGTCAGTGTAATCCTGTCTGTGATGAGGAGACTACGGAGAAGTGATCTCTACAGAACAGGAGGTGTCAGTCAATAGTGAATGGTGGATCCTGTGTTATCTATATATAGGTATAACCTGTCAGTGTAATCCTGCCTGTTATAAGGAGACTGCGGAGAAGTGATCTGTACAGAACAGGAGGTATCAGTCTATAGTGAATGGTGGAACCTCTGTTATCTATATATAGGTGTTACCTGTCAGTGTAATCCTGCCTGTGATGAGGAGACTGCAGGGAAGTGATCTCTACAGAACAGGAGGTATCAGTCTATAGTGAATGGTGGATCCTGTGTTATCTATATATAGGTGTTACCTGTCAGTGTAATCCTGCCTGTGATGCGGAGACTGCGGGGAAGTGATCTCTACAGAACAGGAGGTGTCAGTCTATAGTGAATGGTGGATCCGGTGTTATCTAGATATATAGGTGTTACCTGTCAGTGTAATCCTGCCTGTGATGATGAGGCTGCAGGGAAGTGATCTCTACAGAACAGGAGGTGTCAGTCTATAGTGAATGGTGGACCCTGTATTATCTACATATAGGTGTTACCTGTCAGTGTAATCCTGCCTGTGATGAGAAGACTGCGGGGAAGTGATCTCTACAGAACAGGAGATGTCAGTCTATAGTGACTGGTGGATCCTGTGTTCTCTATATATAGGTGTTACCTGTCAGTGTAATCCTGCCTGTGATGATGAGGAGACTGCAGGGAAGTGATCTCTACAGAACAGGAAGCAACAGTCTATGACGAGATTTAAAAACTTTGAGTTTTTTGTCTTCTTAAAAAAAATTAAACCTGGAAAGCAAAATAAATAAAAAAAGAATACAAATTTTCTTATAAAATACATCTAACATAAAAAATTTCTTTAAGCACCAGGTCATTTTTTTGTCTCTGTGAGTCATCTATGTGCATCCGAAGCAAAGTTAATTACTTGCATATTTTTTCATCTCTCCTTTTGGCTTATAAGAAACTGACAGGCATGGAAACAAGTGAGTCACTTTTGGAAACCAACGCCCTGGTTTCTTAAAAAAAAAAAAAAAAAAATAACAGTCTTCTGCTGTAGGTCGCGCAGTTGTTCTCATTTAATTCTCCTGGAACCATGGACAACACTGTGCTCCTGCTTCCCCTCATCCTCTCCAGCCTGGTGACTACGAGTAAGTAACTCTTTACAGAATCTAACGTTTGTTTGTTTTTTTTCATTTTAATTTTTTATTTTATTAGAATTTTTTTTATTTAAAATGAGACAAAAAGTAACAATAAATCCCAGTTAGAGTTCATAAATATTCAACAACGTCTCTGTAACAATTGTAACGATTGTTGTTCTTCGGACGGAATCTGTTTCCAATTAACAGCTTAATAAGTGGCCAAACGTCTGCCCTTGGATATTCTTCATTTTCTTTCTTATCATAGAAAATATCTGCATTTATTAGATTTTTATTCCGTTATGTGTGATTTATTCTCTGCTACTTTTATGCAAATTACCGACAATGACCGCGTTCCGGGATTTTTTCAACTAGAAAGTTCCGATCCTCAAGTAAAAAGACATTCCACTCCATTTCTGGAAAATTTGACACATTGAGATGCTTGCGGTTCTGTGGAGTCTTTCTCTGGTTAAAGCTCAGAGCCGCTCCTCCTTATTCTTGTCAATGCAGAGAGTGGGTTAAATTTAGAAACCCTGGCAAGTAATTCTAGCAGAGGAATGTTATCCCCTCCACTGCCAGGGCCCTATTTACAGAGGAAAGCAGTCCGTTACTAAATGCTATACAGTATAAACTGTGCAGGCAGAGCAAAGGGAGGAGGGCTCTAAACCAGGACGCTTCTGGACAGTTATTATAACGGTGCATTTCTGGAACCAAAGCAAACACGCTTTCAAAATGTATAAAATGTTCTACAACTTTTTAAAGTTAGTTTTTAACAGCCCTGAGGCGCTCCCCTGCAAAGAGCATCTCATGCTCAAACACAGCTCAGTGTAAGCAGTTTCGGGTTGGGGTGTACGGGGCCCACCAGTGGAGTTGATTCTTGGGGCCACCAGTAGAGTTGATTCTAGGGCCCCACCAGTGGAGTTGATTCTTGGGGCCACCAGTGGAGTTGATTCTTTGGCCCACCATTGGAGTATGACTCTTGGGCCCATGAGTTGACTCTTGGGCCCCCCAGTGGAGTTAATTCTTGGGGCCCACCAGTGGAGCTGATGCTTGAAGTCGACCAGTGGATTTGATTCTAGGGCCCACCAGTAGAGTTGATTCTTGGGCCCACCATGAGCTTATTCTGGGGCGCACCCATGGAGTTGATTTTTGGGGCCCACCACTGGAGTTCATTCTTGGGGCCCTCCAATGGAGTTAATTCTTGGGGCTCACCAGTGGAGTTGATTGTTGAGACCCACCAGTTGAGATGATTCTTGTGGCCCACCAGTGGAGTCGATTCTTGGGGCCCACCAGTGGAGCTTATTCTTGGGGCGCACCAGTGGAGTTGATTCTTGGGGCCCACCAGTGGAGTTGATTCTTGGGCCCACCCCGTTAGGAGTTGATTCTTGGGGCCCACCAGTGTAGTTGATTCTTGAGACCCCCATGGTTGTTCTGGCTCACCAGTGGAGTTGATTCTTGGGTCCCACCAGTGGAGTTGATTCTTGGGGACACCAGTGGAGTTGATTCTTGGGGCCACCAGTAGAGTTGATTCTTGGGGCTCACCAGTGGAGTTGAGTCTTGGGGCCACCAGTGGAGTTGATTCTTGGGGCCCACCTAGGGATTGTCCTGCTAGTGTAACCATGTAGTAGACTGACTGGTTTCATTTGAAAGAGCACTGTGTAATACCACATTTCTCCTATAGTGGCTACTGTAGGAGAAACAAGTACACATTAGAAACTATCCCCCAGCCTTAGTAGTTGATAACCGAGTTTTAGGCACCTGAAAAAATCAACTGATTGCCAACAGACTCTATTCAAAGAAGGAGTCACCCAAATGGCATGACAACTTAAAGGGGTTCTCCATTTCAGACAATATATTACCCTCTTTAGCCTTTGATCAAGGTGTAACCTTAGTCTTGTTCTTCATATTTCCTCTCAACAGCACACCGTGTGATTAAGTGTGGTATTGCACATAATACATTATTATAATTTTTTTTAAAGCACCATTGATTCTAGGGCGTTGTACATTAGGAGGTAACATAACATATGTAAAACAAAGTGCCGTGACAAAAGTAACTGTCTAACAACTGGTACAGAGGGAGAGAGGAGCCTATCTGTGAAGGCTTATAATCTACAAGGAAGGGGGAAAGAGACAGAAGGTGAGGGCCAGATATGTTTGTGGTGGTGTAGCGGCAGCGAGTTTATTGTATTCTATAGTCTATCATGAACAAATTTGTTTTAAGATTGCTTTTGAAGATGGAGAGGGTGGAGAAGAGTCTGATGTGTTGGGGCAGTAAGTTCCAGAGTATAGGGGAAGCACGAGAGAAGTCTTGGAGACGGTTGTGTGAGGACATGATGTGGGGAGAGCAGAAAAGAAGATCCTGTGAGGAACGGAGATTGCGTGAGGGGAGATATCTGGAGATTAAGGCAGAGATGTATGGAGGGGAGAGGTTATGGAGAGCCTTGTAGGTCATGGTTAATAAACTGAACTGAATTCGCTGGGCGATGGACGGCCAGTTTAAGGAAGGGGAGCAAGAGTGCTAGACGTGAGCCACAGAGAAGGATGTTGCAGTAGTCTAGACGGGACATATTTGTTTTAACATTCTTAAGCCTAATGGTGTATGGGACGGGGCGTAATCTTCATTTATAGCCATAATCTATATTATTTTATCTATATTGTTATGTCCACAATTGAGAATTACAGACCCCTTGGTGGTTCACATAGTGGGATCCCTCAATTTCTGTTGTGTTGATGTTCATCATTTCTATATTTCAGCTTTTTCTCTATCGTGTACGGAATGTTCTGGGGCAGGTGACAAACCGTGCCAAGGACCCTCAGTCATCTGTCCCCCAGAATTTGATGTTTGTGTTTCAACATTAGAGAGTCATTCTAAAGGTAAGCCATAAAACACAACGGGGCAATACTGTGGTATTCAGCAGGCATGGGCTTTACTTTATAGGAACTGCTTCCTGGTCTTGGGTTGGGGGCTTGAATGGTCTTCCCAGGTTCTTGGGGTTTCTCTAATATTTGGCTCATAAGAGCAAACAGCAAGGGTGTCAAACTCATTCTCACCAAGGGCCACATCAACATTATGGTTGACCTCAAAGGGCCATGGTGCAACAATGGTCAGTGAAAGGCCAAGATGACCTTTGAGGTTGTATAATAGCGAGCCCCTTCCTTTCCTTGGAGGGTGACTAGGACGCCTGGGTAGGGCTGTCAGAGCGTTGCCACCATCACTGACTTGCTGAACAGAGAGAGATGTGTAGACATGCACTGGAGCTCCAAAACCAAATTGGCGCCCACTCCTTGTCCTGCCACAGTCGCCTCTACTAAGCTTTCGCTACATACTCTGGGGAAAGAGGAGATCCGGTCCATCTGCATCCTGAACCGCCTCCATTTCTTCTCATTGTGTCTAAGCTTTCGTGGGCCACATAAAATAATGCAATGGGCTGGAATTGGCCCACGGGCATTGAGTCATCACATGTGGTTTAGAGTCTTCATAAAACAACCCCTATTTGCCGATTAGGGAATCCAGACATCTTGAGATGTCCTTTTTTAGTCAAAGTGGAGAGGCACTAATGTAGGACTTGTATTATGTGGTCGTCCTTTCACTTCAATGGGCACCATGTAATACTATCTTGCAATGGCAGCTACAAAGAAAATATGAGGCCTGACATAAAGTCCTCCAGCAATGACTGGTTTATACATGATAGACCGGGATCTTGGTCCTTGTCAGGAGGGCAGCTCACAGGAAGGCTATAAGTTGGCCAATGGCCATAGTCAACACACCATGTATGTAGTCTATACTATATACTGTAATATAGCTGAAAGCCTATGCCAGACAAATAACTTAAACTTCTAGGGCCCCAAGAAAAATCTGTCCAAAGCCTACAAACCTTTTATAGTATTGGTGTTCCATTATGTAGCATTTAACTATTGGGTTCTCGCGGTGGACTTGGTGTGTCTTCAAATCCTCTCAACCTCACGGGCCACAGCTGCATAGCTATAAGAGGTATAGAGGTAGCAGACACAGTCAGACCCTGATTTTTGTAGATAGTGGGGGGTAGTAGACATGCCAGGTCCTGGCTTCTGAAGGGTCTCAAAGTTAGATGATAAGGGGGGAGGGCATAGCAGACATGTTAGAACCTGGATATTGAGGGATCTTAAAGGCACAAGGTGGGGGGTAGCAGACACACCCCTGCCCTGGTTCTTGATGGGTCCCAAAGGTATTTGGTTAAGGAACAGTGTGGTTTTCAGACACATCTGGGTTCTCGTTCTTGATAGCTCCCAAAGGCACATGGTAGGGGTTATCAGCACACCCAGGTCCTGGCTCTTGAGGGGTCCCAAAGGCACATGGTGGGGGTGATTCAAACATATCCAGGTCATAGTTTTTGACTGGTCCCAAAGGCACATGATGTGGGGAATTCAAACACACCCAGGTCATAGTTCTTGATGGGTCCCAAAGACACATGGTGGGAAATGGTAGCAGATACACCCAGGCCCTTGTTCTTGATGGGTCCCAAAGGCACACGGTTGAAGGTGTTTCAGACATACCCATATCATAGTTTTTGATGAGTTCCAAAGGCTAAAGGTGGGGGGTAGCAGACACACCCAGGCTCTAGTTCTTGATGGGTCCCAAAGGCACATGGTGGGGGGGTTTCAGACACACCCGGGTCATGGCTCCTGCTGGGTTCCAAAGGCACATGGTGGGAGGGGAGCCGTCAAACCCAGGCCTTGATTCTTGAGGGTTCTCAAGGGCACATGGGAGAGGTTAGCTGCTTAGAATGTGCCTAGGAGCTTCAGGTTACGCCTCTGCAACTTATTTTTTTTGGAACATTTGTGGATTTTTTGTTTTCAAGTCACATGTTCCTCTTAATTCTGTTTGTAGATGCAAAGGACGTGACCTTCAAACGCTATTGTGGGAAAAGCAGCATGTTCTCCTATACGGGGAGTCTGACCACCAACTCAGGAGTACTAAGGACCAGTAGCACTTGCTGCTACACCAGTAACTGTTCTCCTTCATTGCCCAAGCGTAAGTATCTCTTGAAGGAAAAAGACTTCTTGGAGTGAGCAGAAGTAAAGCCCACACATATTGTGCATCATTCTGCAGGAAATCTTGTAGGAAACTTTACAAGATTATCCCACGAACTGACCTCAAAGAGTGTGGGCGGCTGCCAATGGGCACCAAAGTGGGTTTTTCTAGGAGAAAGTGTGGGTGATCCTAGGGGAATTAGAGCTCAACATGACCAATCAATGGTATATATACCAATATTGGAAAATTGGAGAAAGTGTGCCGCCTGAGCGGATAACCTCACCCCATGATTACTTTCCATGATATACCAGGCTTTATTTCTATTTAGATTTTTTTTTTTTTAAATATGAGAGAAAATAGTAAATAGCTAATAAATTAAGCCCGATTTTTACATTTTTTAATTAATTTATTTTTTCAACAGCAAAAGTGGTGCTAAAATATGTTTTGTAATTATTTGTCACTTTTCGGTCAGACATTCATATACGGGTGATACAGAGTTTTAGAATCATCTGGGGCGGGGCTAATATTTTTTAGTTTTGGTTATTTTTTGGTAATAGGATTTTACTGTGTGTCAGTGTGTGGGTCGTTTAGGACCTTATTTTACATATTGTGTCACCTACAAGTTTAGAAAAAAATTTCTGGGGGGCCTTTTTTTGCTTAATTTTTTTTCTGATTTCCCCTGTAACTGGTGCTTATACATTAGTCCCACTTACAGGGGAAAAAAAAGGGGGAAACAACGCCCTGTACTGACTGTAGAGCTGATCTGGGTCTGATAAGACTCAGTAGCATCTGTAACTATCAAGCCACGGTGGCAGTAGACTGTATAAACAGCGATTGGGAAGGCAGGGACGGTAATAAACCGTCCCTGCCTTCTCAGAGGAAAGTCAGCTATCATTCATAACCAACTCTCTATCCACACAGATGCACAATTAGTTCCAGAACGTCTTTGAAGAGATATATAGAGGCAATGCATGGACATTTAACATCGACGGGCAGTCTGCATTAGGTTAAATGAGTATTCCCAGCATGCAGCTTAAAGGCATAACCAGGACAAAGTCTGCTGGGTGCAGGTCTTACCGTTGGGACCGGCACTTATTTCAGGAATGGATACCTAAAAGTGTTGGGTCAGAGTGAAGATCCAGTCACACTCACTCCCAAATCTATATTCTGTTCTATGGGAGTTTTGAGTACGTCCAAACACAGCGCTCCCCTGTACTGGGAACTCCCATAGAACAGAATGGAGAACACAAACGCTCCCTGTAAATGGGAACTCCATAGAGCAGAAATAGAGAACACAGCGCTCCCCTGTACTGGAACTCCCATAGAGGAGAATGGAGAACACAGCGCTCCCTGTACTGGGAACTCCCATAGAACAGAATGGAGAACACGGCGCTCCCTGTTACTGGGAAACTCCATAGAACAGAATGGAGACCCCGGCGCTCCCCTGTACTGGGAAGTCCCCTAGAACATAATGGAGAACACAGCACTCCCCTGTATGGGAAAATCCCATAGAACAGAATGGAGAACACAGCGCTCCCCTGTACTGGGACTCCCCATAGAGGAGAATGGAGAACCAGCGCTCCCCTGTAATGGGAACTCCCATAGAAAAGAATGGAGACAACACGCTCCCCTGTAATGGGAACTCCATAGAACGAATGGAGAACACATCGCTCCCCTGTTATGGGAAATTCCAAGGAACAGAATGGAGAACACAGCGTCCCCTGTACTGGGAAAATCCCATAGAGGAGAATGGAGAACACAGCGTCCCCTATACTGGGGGAAATTCCCATAGAGGAGAATGGAGGAACACAGCACTTCCCCCCTGTACTGGGAACCTCCCATAGAACGAATGGAGAGACACAGCGCTCTTTGTACTGGGAACTCCCATAGAACGAATAGAGAGAACACAGTGTCCCCTGTACTGGGAACTCCCATTAGAGGAGATGGAGAACACAGCGCTCCCCTGTACTGGGAATCCCCTAGAGGAGATGGAGAAAACCCGCGCTACCTGTACTGGGAGCTCCCATAGAAAAAAAGAAATGGAGAACCAGCGCTCCCCTTGTACTGGGAACTACCAAGGAATAGAATGGAGAACACAGCGCTCCCCTGTAATGGGAAAATCCCTAGAGGAGAATGGAGATACGCGCTCCCTGTTACTGGGAAACTCCCATAGAGGAGAAGGAGAACCACAGCGCTCCTGTAAATGGGAACTCCCATAGAACAGAAATGGAGAACCAAGCGCTCCCTGTATGGGAAACTCCCATAGAACAGAATGGAGAAACACAGCGCTCCCCTGTACTGGGAACTTCCAAGGAACAGAATGGAAACACAGCGCTCCCTGTACTGGAACTCCCATAGAGGAGAATGGAAACACAGCGCTCCCCGTCTGGGAAAAACCCTAGAGGGGATGGAGAAAAAAAAGTGCTCCCATGTAAGGGAACTCCCATAGAAAAGAATTGGAGGAAACACAGGCTTTTTGTATGGGAACTCCCATTGAACAGAATAGAGAGAAACACAGTTGCCCCCCTTCTGGGAACCCCATGAGGAGAATGGAAAAACAGCGCCCCTGTACTGGGAACTCCCCTAGGGAGAATGGAGAAAACCCAGGCTACCCTGTACTGGGGAACTACCAAAAAGGAAAAGAATGGAGAACACAGCGCTCCCTGTAATGGGAAACCCTGAGGAATGGGAATCAGGCTCCCCCCGTATGGGAAAACCTAGAGGAGAATGGAGAAACAGCGCTCCCGGTATGGGAATCCATAGAAAGAATGGGAAAAAACAGCGTCCCTGTTGGGAACTCCCTAGAAAAAGAATGGAGAAACAAAGCCTCCCCTGTATGGGAAAATCCCCAAAGGGAACAGAATGGAAAACACCCGGGGTCCCCCGTACTGGGAACTCCCATGAGGAGAATGGGGAACACAGCGCTAACCCCGTACTGGAAACTCCCATAGAACGAATGGAGAACACAGGCTCCCCGTACTGGAAACTCCATAGGCAGAATGGAGAACACGCGCCCCTGTATGGGGAATCCCCTAGAACGAATGGAGAACAGGCGTCCCCCGTTTGGGAAAAACCCCCTAGAAAAAGAATGGAGAACACGCGCTCCCCTGTATGGGAATCCCCCAAGGAACAGAAAGGAAAACACGGTCCCTGTATGGGAACTCCATAGAGGAGAATGGGGAACACGGCCCCCCCTGTTGGGGAAAATCCCATAGAGGAGAAAGGAGAACCCCAGCGTCCCTGTATGGGAACTCCCCTAGGGAGAATGGAGAAACAGCGTCCCCGTACTGGGAACTTCCCCTAGAGGAATGGAGAAACAGGCTCCCCCGTATGGGAAATCCCCTAGAACAAATGGTGAACACGGCTCCCCCTGTATGGGAAAATCCCATAAACCCGAATGGAGACACAGCGCTCCCCCGTACTGGGTGAGGCTTTTGTGCATTAGGTTATGCATTGGTCCTATTTAGTGGGAAATTTAGGCAACTATATAATGAAAATTCAGACATTGGGCCTCTCTTTTCTTAGGTTTTTAGGGGTCTTTAACCATTGTCCTGTGTGCGCTCGGCTATGTTCGGAAGCTTCCATAGAAATGAATGAGGAGGACGATACCCCAGCTTGAACCGCCACCTCATTCAATGACCAGCTGTTAGAGAAGGATCATCTCTAATGACTGAGACACAAACTCTTTTATTCTTCTTAAGTCCCAACAGAAAAAACTGACAAGAATGGGATTTCCTGTAGATCCTGCTCTAAGGACAAGGAGACGTCGTGTGACCCGAGCAGCATGGTGGAGTGCAGCGGGGACGAGAAGGAGTGCGTCTCCATAACCATGATCAAAGCAGGTACGAACCCAAAGAGCTGTCCCTTATGTCAGGCGAAAATCCTTCATAATGCACCTCAGCTGCTGCAGAACCTCCTATAACATCCATCAGCTGCTGCAGGAAAAACTTACCACTCAGCTGCTGCAGAATTAATCATTCATATCAGCTGCTGCAGGAACCTCCATACAACCTCAGCTGACAATGCAGATAACCCCTCCTCATACCCTCAAGCTGCTGCAGAACCTTCCTCTTTACATCTTCAGCTGCTGCGCAAACCTCAATTTACAACCTCAGGCTGCTGCACGAACCTTACCCTCATTTCCATCTCAGCTGCTGCAGAACCTCCTCTTACCATCAAGCTCGCTGCTCGATCCATCATTCACCTCAGCTGCCTGCTGATCCTACTCATTACACCTCAGCTGATGCAAAACATCCTCCATTCACCTCAGTGCAGCAGAACCTCTCTTACACCTCAGCTGATGCAGAAACTCCTTCATTACACCTCAGCTAGCTGCAAAAACCTCCTCATACACCTCAGCTGCTTGCAGAACCTCTCATACACTCAGTCTGTCAGAAAACCTCATACACCTCAGCTGCTTCGCAGAACCAAGCCTCATACTCCTCAGTGCTGCTGAAACCCCCTAATACACCTCATAGCTAGCTGCCAGAACCTCCTCATAACACCCTCAGCTGCTGCAGAAAACCTCATACCACATCAGAGCTGCAGAACCTCCTCATACACCTCAAGCTGCTCGCAGAACCTCATACACCTCAGCTGCTGCAGAACCACACTCATACACTCAGTGTTGCAGAAAAACCTCATCATACCCACATCAGACACTGCAGGAAAAACCTAATCATAAACCTGCTGCTGAAGAGAACCTTACTCATAACTCATCAGCTGCTGAGAAATCATACACCTCTGCTGCTGCAGAACTCCCTTCATACACCTCAGATTGATTGCAGAACTGATCTAATAAACCTAGATGCTGCAGAACTCATCTTCACACCTCATGCTGCTGCAGAACCTCTACATACACCTCAGGCTGATGCAGAACCTCTACACCTCAGGCTCTGCAAGAACCTCCTCACTTACACCTCAGCGGCTGCTGAAACCTTCCTCACTATCAACCTCAGAGATTTGCAGAAGAACCTATCATACACCTCAGACTGTGCAGACCTCCTATTAAACACCCTCAGCAGGATGCAGAACATTCTCATACACCATCAGTGCTGCAGAAAACTTTCTCATACACCTCAGTGTGCTGCAAGATCTTCTTCTACCACCGTCAGCTTACTTGCAGAACATCATAATTATCTCACTCACCTGCTCTGCTAACCTCATAACTACACCTCTCCGCTGCAGAACGAACATCCTCATTCACCTAAGCTGCTGCAGAACCTCCTACACCTCAGCTGTGCTGAACCTCTAACCTCAGACTGCTGCAGACCTCCTACACCTCTGGCTGAATGCAGAACTTATACTACACTCAGCTGCTGCAGAACCTCCTCATAACATAAGTTGCTGCAGAACTCCTTTTCAAACATCATAGCTGCTGCAGAACCTCCTACACCGCAGCTGGCTGCAGAACCTCCTACACACTCAGCTGATGCAGGACAGTACCTTATTAATACACCTCAGCTGCTGAGAACTTCCCTCATACAACTCTCAGTGCGTGACCAAGAAGAGAAACATGAACGAACTCCTCCTCAGCACCTCACTGATGAAGAACCTCTCATCACACCTCAGCTCTGCTGGCAGAACATCATATAAACTCTCTCTGCCTGCTGGAAATCCATTAATACACCTCACTGTGGCAGGAACCTCCTCATTTCACTCAGCTGCTGCAGACACAGAACCTTCATCCATACACCTCGATTGCTGCAGAACCTACTCATCACCACCTCCCAGCTGCTGCTGAACCTCCTCATACAAATCTGTGCTGCAGAACCTCCTCATACACCTTTGCTGCTGATGAAACCTCATCATACACCTCAGCCTGCTGAAGAACATCTCATCACCTCCAGATGATGAGAACCTCCTCATACCCTACAAGCTGCTGCAGAACGCTACACCTCAGATGCCTGTCAGATACCTCCTACACTCAGCTTGCTGCAGAAAACTCCTCTTACACCTCAGCTCGATGCCAGAAAAACTTCTCATAAACCTAGCTGCTGAAGACCTCCTTCCTCTAAATCATTCTGACTGCTGCAGAGAAGGCGGAAACTCTCATTAATTACACCTCAAGCTGCTGCAGAAACTTTCCTCATACACATCAAGCTGCTGCAGGACCTCATCATACAACTCAGCTGCTTGCAGAAACCTCCTCATACCACCTCAGATGCTCGAAAGAAACCTTATTAATACCAACCCTCAGCTACTGCAGGAACCTACTCATCATATCAGATGTAGCTGCAGGGGGGGGGGAGATACCTCCTCATGTACACCTCAGCTGCTGCAGAAGAACGTTATCATACACCCTCAGCTGCTGCAGAGATCCTCTTCTATACACCTTGCTATCTGCAGAAACCTTTCCTCATAAAACTCAGCTGCCTTGCAGAAGCAACCTCCTTCATTACACATCAGCCTGCTGCCAGAACCCCTCCTAATACACCTCACAAGCCTCACTGCAGAAGCCTCCATCATACAAATCAGCCGCTGCTGCAGAACATCTTTCAATACACATTCAGCTTGCTTGCAGAAACTCATCACCACTCCAAGATGTGCCAGAACCTCCCCATAATAACCTCAGCTGCTGCAGACCCCTCTCATACCACCCTCAGCTACTTGCAGAACACTCCTACACCCTCATACCTCCAGCTGCAGCAGATCCTCATAATACCACCTATCAGCAGCTGCTTGCAAGAACCTACTCATACCACCTCAGCCATCTGCTTGCAGAACCTATTCCTCCATACTTATCAGCTTGCTTTCTTTGCCAGAACCTCCCTCATACACTCCTCTATGCTGCAGAAACCTCCTCATACACATCTCTAGGCAGAAACCTCACACATTTCACCTCGCTGCTTGCAGTAAACTCCTCCTTTCACCACTACAGATGCTGCAACCAGCAATAGAAACTCATAATAAACCTCAGGTGCTGCGAACCTCTAATACACCCTCAGCTGCTGCAGACTAGCCAACCTTCTACACTCAAGCTGCCCTGACAGAACCCCTCACTCATTAAACATCAGACTGCAGCAGAACACTCCTCATCTACACTCAGCTTGCTGCAGCATCCCGAATTCATTACACCCCCCCCAATAAAAAACCTCCAGACGGGATGCACAGAAAAACTCCTAATACACCCTTGCTCTAGCAGAACCTCCTCATACACCTTAAGCTGTTTACTGAGAAAGAACTTTTCTCATTACACCTCAGCCGTGCGAATCTCATTGATTTACACCTCAGCCTGCTGCAGAAACCTCCTCTATCAAACCTACAAGCTGCCTTGCAGAAAAAGACCTCATCTAACACTCAGCTGCTCTTGCAGACCATACAACATCCTCATACACCCTAAGCTGGACTGCAGAAGAACCAGAACCATCCTTCCATTCTACTCCAGTGTGTAGAACTTCCCTCATACACCCTCAGCTGCCTGCAGAACCTCCTCATACAACCTCGGCTAATGAGAACCTCATCTTATAAACTCAGCTCTTCTGCTTGCAGAACCCCTACTAATACACATCAGCTGATGGCAGAAACCTCTCTCGTAACCTCAGCTTGCTGCAGAACCTTTATTATACACCTAGCTGCTGCAGAACTCTATACCCTCAGCTGCTGCAGAACCTCCACCATACAACCCTCAGCTGCTTGTGCAGAAACTCCTCGTACACCTCAGCATGCTGCAAACCCTCCTCGTATAACCTCAGCTGATGCCTGAACTCACTCATCAACTCAGCCGCTGAGAAACCGCATCTTACAACTCAGCTGTGCCGAACTCCCTCATACACCTCAGCTTGCTGACACAAGATCCTCCTCATACTCCTCAGCTCGCTGCAGAACCTCCTCATTTACAACCTCAGCTGCTGTTGTTAGAAAACCTCCTCATACCACCTCAGCATGCTGCAGAAACATCCTCATACACCTGGCTACTGCAGAACCTCCTCATATAACTCAGCTGCCCTTTTTTGGAGCCAGACAAGAACCTCCTTATAATACACATCAGATTGCTGCTGAACACACCTCTCGTACACCTCACTGTGCAGAACTTTATAATAAACCTCAGCTGACTGTCAGAACCTACCTTTATACCACCTCAGCTGCTTTATGCAGAACCTCCACATACACATCAGCTGCTTTGCAGAACCTTACATACGTACCGTAAACCTCAGCTGCTGCAGATCCTCCTCGTACACCTCAGCTGATGCAGAAGAACCTCCTCTACACCGCAAGCCGCTGCAGTACCCGCCTCTACACCTAGCTGCTGCAGAACCTCCTAATAAACCTCAGCTTCTGCAAGAACCTCCTCAGTACACCTCGGGATACTGCAGAACCCTCCCTCTTATACATCAGCTGCTTGCAGAACTAATCACACACAACATCAAAATCACATTCCCGCACATGAAAAACAGGAAGTCCTCTGTCTTATTGAAGTGGTGCCTGCTCCCAAGCGCCCTCTGCTTCTTACGCAACTAAACAAATCTAATGGACTGACGGAGATAGCTGAGCCCCATACCCACCTTTCTCCAGCAGTCCCATGGTCAGTGAATGGATTGGCAAAATGTGTAATGGTGTGGCGCCGCTACTGTTTTTTTATCGTGATTGGTGTTGACTGGGGGGTCCCAATATATTGGCCGGCCGTAAGCAGTTATATCTTGTAATGAATGTATTGATGACAACTCAATTAAATCCAAGCGGTCACAGGTGAATACTTCCTGATTGGTGTCTCCTCACTGTTACACGTTTTCACTTATTAGCTGTGCTTCTCACTAGTCGAGGCTTGAAGAATCTCCTGTTTCTGTATCCAGACTCCCCATCCTGCTACTTAATTAATGCTTTCTGTTGTCCTACTGTCCAGGATTGTTACCTAACAAGTGCTAGTGCCCCATTTGTGCTCTAAACAGTCCTAGTCCCCCATGTATTCCCCTCTGCTGTCAGACACAAGCCAACATGGCGGTCCTACTCTCTCCACCCAGTCTCCACCACTCTGGCTTCTCGGAGCAAGCTCCTCACTTTATTATCGCTCCTCCCCCGTCTTGCTCCGCCACTTCGTTGGTGTTCGGGAGGAGTTAGTTTGTGGAGTCTATTGTGCTATTTCTATATTCCCATGTACCAGACCCTTCTTGCTCGTTTTCCTGACCACGTTGCCTGTCATGACCTTCCTGCCTGTCCCTGACCTCGTATCTGCCTGCCGATTCTGTACCATGCTACACCCTGGCTGCCACCACAAGCTAGTCACCTCAGGGTTAGCGGTCCAGTGAATCCACCTCCCGTCCTGACAAAAGGTCAATAAAGACTATTACCAAATACATTCCTCTTCTTGTTAACATTACTTACTGACATGCTTTAACCCTTTAGGGTTCTATAGCCTTGTGCACTGCTGTTTAGAAATTTCCAGCACTAAAGTCCCTCTAACAGGCTCTGCAATTTGCCATTCATTGTTGTATCCATGTCTCAGTTCACAGTAGGACTTATTATGTACAATGTATCAGTCTGGAGTCCAGGTTGTTTAGCTCACAAAGCATTGTCCAAACTGGATACAATTGTATCCAGTTCTCAGCTGAGAGTAGGGCTACCTATGTACAAGTTATTAGTCTGGAGTCCAGATTAACTCAGAGCATTGTCTAGACTGGATACAACAAAATTAAAGGGGTTTTTCCATAATAGACAATGATGGCATAACTCTAGGATATGCGATCATAGTCTGATCGGTGCAGGTCCCACCTCTGGGACCTGCACCATGTCGGAAACAGACTCCGAAAATCACAAAACAGACTGAAGAGCTGGTTGCGCTTGCAAATGGTCTTCCATTCTATTCTATGGGAGTTCAGAGCAGAGCCGAACATGACGCTGTACTCAGAACTCCCATAGAATAGCATGAAGAGTGACTGAGCAAGCTTGGACAAGTCTTCTGTTGGCGCTGTGAGTGGTGGCCATGTTTACACTTGTGGAAGAACCCCATTTAACTTCTCAGCTGAGAGCAGGACTAGCTATGTGCAAGGTATCAGTCTGGAGTCCAGGTTGTTTAGCTCACAGAGCATTGTCCAGACTGGATACATTTGCATCTAGTTCGCAGCTGACAGTAGGGCTATCTATGTGCAAGGTATCAGTCTGGAGTCCAGGCTATTTAGCTCACAGAGCATTGTCTACCTGTGTACAGATTTTTGGAAGGTATACAAGACCATTAACATTCACTGATGGAAAAACAAATATCTTGATAATGGGAAGGAATTAAATGTCTGTTACAAAGTTGCCCCTCGAATGATGTGGCTTTAACCTTTTCATTTTAGATCAACCTTCTCATTCAGACTTCAACAGTGGCTGCGGAACACAGGAGTGGTGCAAGGTCCAGGACCGAGAAATTCTATATGAAGGACAGAAAACTCAAGTCACCATTACTTGCTCCAGTGGGACTGACGCCCTCCTCCCGGGCCTGACTCTCGTGCTGCTGGCTGCATTTTTGTTCATGAAAGTCATTTATTAAACCCTTAGATGTGTTGTCCGTACAGCAAGTACCAAAATGTCTGATTGCCCTTATATTTTCTTGTAAAATGTTGTCACATACCTTTGAATTCATGGCTCCCTCAATTATTGAAAAGCATCCAAGACCGGAGGCAGCAAAGTAGCCCCCAAATGAAGAAGTCCCCTCCACCTTGCTGCAAAGTTAGATGAGGTTTTGTTGTTGGTTTTTAATGTTCCTTCTATTATGCTCCATCCTCAGTGTTGCACAGTTTTATGAGGTTTTGGTGTTTTTTTGCAGTGTTCCTTCTATGATGTCTCCTTCACCATGCTGCACAGTTGGAAGAGGTTTTGGTGTTGGTGTGCAGTGTTCCTTCTATGATGTCTCCTTCACCATGCTGTGCAGTTGGATAAGGTTTTGGTGTTGGTGTGCAGTGTTCCTTCTATGATGCCTCCTTCCCCATGCCGCACAGATGGATGAGGTTTTGGTGTTGGTGTGCTGTGTTCCTTCCATGATGCCTCCTTCCCCATGCAGCACTGATGGATGAGGTTTTGGTGTTTGTGTGCTGTGTTCCTTCCATGATGCCTCCTTCCCCATGCCGCACAGATGGATGAGGTTTTGGTGTTGGTGTGCTGTGTTCCTTCCATGATGCCTCCTTCCCCATGCAGCACAGATGGATGAGGTTTTGGTGTTGGTGTGCAGTGTTCTTTCCATGATTCCACCTCCACCTTGCTGCATTGTTATAGGATGTTTTTGTGTGCAGTGTTCTTTACCACCATAGTATTGTGCATTTGGGCTAAAAGCATTCTGAGACATCCAGACAAACTTGTTGAATTGTTATTTCCATGATGTCTCCCCCACTGTGCTGCACAGTTGGAGTTGGATGAGGTTTTGGTGTTGGTGTGCAGTGTTCCTTCTATGATGCCTCCTCCACCATGCTGCACAGTTGGAAGAGGTTTTGGTGTTGGTGTGCAGTGTTCCTTCTATGATGCCTCCTTCACCACGCTGCACAGTTGGAAGAGGTTTTGGTGTTGGTGTGCAGTGTTCCTTCTATGATGCCTCCTCCATCATGCTGCACAGTTGGATAAAGTTTTGGTGTTGGTGTGCAGTGTTCCTTCTATGATGCCTCCTCCCCCATGCTGCACAGTTGGAAGAGGTTTTGGTGTTGGTGTGCAATGTTCCTTCCATGATGCCCTCTCCCTCATGCTGTACAGTTGTATGAGTTTTTGGTGTTGGTGTGCAGTGTTCCTTCCATGATACCCCCTCCACCATGCTGAACAGTTTTATGAGGTCTTGGTGCTGGCGTGCAGTGTTCCGTCCATGATGCCCTCTCCCTCATGCTATACAGATTTATGAGGTTTTGGTGTGCATTGTTCTTTCCATGATGCCCCCTCCACCATGCTGCACAGTTCAATGATGTGTTGGTGTGTAGTGTTCTTTCTATGATTCCCTATCCAATATGCTGCACTGTTATATGAGGTTTTGGTGTGCAGTGTTCTTTTCCGCCATAGTATTGTGCATTTGTGATAAAATGTTCTGCTTTTGTCTCATCTGTCCATAGAATATTTTCCAGAAAGCATTCTTTTAAATCCAGACAAACTTTACATAGCCAAAAATTTTTTTTCTGTTTTTTTTTTTTGCAAGTTGCAGCTTCCTTCATGGTGTCCTTCCATGCACACTATTCTTGTCTAATGTTTTCTAATAGTGGACACGTGAACAGAGGGTTCTGCAGTTTGCAGCATCTTATAGGTCTTCTCTTTGGGGTCTTTCTTTTATCTTCCAGGATTGCCTGTTGTGTTCTAGCAGTGATCTTACCAGGACGGCTGCTTCTAGGGACAGTAGAATATTCCTGAATTTCCTTAATTTCTAGAAAGTGTAACCATGGATTGATTCAAGTCTTTAGCTGTTGTAGCCTAGTTTAGCGTCTTGTATCTCTCTAACCTACCTTCTGAAACTTGTCTGCATTGAGGCATGGTTGACACTAACCAATCTTCTTGGGAAGAACAGATTTACCATGAACCAGGCTGTGTGCACTTTTATTTACTGGGGAAAGCCCCTGTACCCCCCTCCCCACCCCCAAACGTCAAATCTTATCTCTTTAATTGAAATAGTTTTTGCCAATTAGCTCTAGAAATCAGCACAGAGTTTCACATGTTTTTTTTCTCTCTGCACTGTGTACGTTTAATCATTGGGTTCAATGTGTTCAATAAAAGACATGTACAGTACAACCTTTTGTGTGTTATTAGTTGAGTTACATTGTGTTGGTCTATAATCAGATCTCAATTTACTAGCAAAAATCCTGGAAATCTTAATGGGTTCACTTGCTTTTTCATGCCATCGTATATCCTAGTCAATCGTTGTTAATGTTTTGCTTACCTGCATATTACAAATTTTTATTCTCTCTGGATTCAGTCCTACTGTATTTTATAGAACCAGATGTGATTTCTCTGCAGGTTGCCATCTTTACAGTTATAGACAGAACCACATGATCCTTCTCAGCCAATCAGCTGCATTATATAGAGATCATGTGATATTGCAACAGTACAGAAACAGGAAGGGCTTTCTTTTAATGTGTTTGGTAGTTAAAGGGGTTTTCCCACGAAGTAAAATTGATTTGGGAAGTTTTAAAATTAAATAATAAACATTTTCCCCATTCATCATTATTAAAAATTCTGGACTGTTTTTGTTTTAGCTGCTCCTTTAGTGATCCATTGTTTACAACTCGTCTCCAGGGGATACGACCAGGTCCTCAGTCCTGGTCGCACATGCTCAGACATCACTTCTCCTATCAGGCAGCTACTGAGTGTTCAAAGCCCGGGTGCTGTCACTCTACTCCTGTCCTTTGGATTAGTTAGTAATAATTCAAACAGTGCAAATAAAAAAAGAAACCTCAATGAGGTATTTGCATTGATAAAGAGATAAAAAATCCACAGGTTAAGTTCCTGCAGGGATTTGAACCAAGGACCCTTGTGCTGTAAAGCAAAAATGTTACCTCTGAGCTACAGTGTAGCTACTTACAATTCTATACATAAACAAACCTTTCTTTCACTAGAGAGAGGAGAGGCCTGGTGATGTCATCCTGCTGGGTCACATGATCTGCAATTCAAACAAATCACACACGCCCCCTTCTGAGCACACAGAGCAGAAGAGCTGGATGCAGGAGGTATGAAATGAGATCGTGGCAAAACCCCTTTAAGGGTCTGGTCTGTGTTGGGGCTTTGCTATTTGGGATACCAAGGTAACATTCACACTCACACCCTGTTTCTTGAGAAGACCTAAAACTTGTTTTCCAAACAAAAAGACATCAGTATTACACATTGTGCATGGTAGATCGGGGCTCTGCTACATATTTTACATTGGGATATAGAAGTTGATATGATTGTCGTATGCCGATGGTAATCGTGATAGCCATGAAGCCCCTCAGTCTGCTATTGGTAGATATCTACTAAGCTATGCCACAGTCATACCTAATAGATTGCCTATCCATTGAACACATTTGCTGCCTATATACATGTTGATGGGAAATTAAAAAAATAAAGCAAAAAAAAAAAATCATTGTGCCCTGAAGGGTTAAAGGGCCCAATTTAATGTTTTATTTTTTTTTAAGACTAATCAGGTTAGCTTCTGTACTGATTTAAATTGCTGTGCTCTGCAGGTTCACAAAACCTTGTGTTTTCGACACAAAATCCTGTCTTAAAGAGACCCTGCCATCAGAAAGGAGTATTTTAATTAAATCCAATGTTCCTGAAAAAACTGGGGGGCGGGGGATTTAGAATTTTTGGCAACATTTCTTTTTTTCTTTATTTCACAGTTAAAACTTTTGTCTTTATTTTTATCTGACTTTTTCTGACCAGTCAACGTTATCTTCTGGCTCCATCTTCAGTTATTATTGGGATAGTAAACCTATAAATACAATGGCCAATCAAATCGAATGGATACCAGAAATACAAAGACTACCAAAAGAAATTGTATCCAATACAATGATATAGAAATATAAAAGCAATACTTTATTAAATTGTATTATAAACCATTAAAAAGTATCAATATCAATAACAGACAAAATCACATCCCAATGAAAAATACCCAACTAATCCTACTGAAACATAGCACTATACATCATATAGGTGATAAAAGTATCAAAACATCACATAAATAAGTACAAGAACATCAAATACATCACCAAGGATTAGCAGATCAGCGGATCTTACTAAAGACCAGAGAGTGGCACTTCAACAACTGAAGTCTATGAAAGATATTTTGATTAAACCATCTGACAAATTTGGAAATGTGGTGTTGTGGCCTACTAGGCTCTGTGAAAAGAAAGCTTTACGACAGTTATGCAATGTTGAATGTTATAGAAAATTATCTTTTGATCCCACTAATCAAGTTTTGGAAGAACTGAAATCCATTCTTCATAAAGTGGTTGATAACTCTCTTCTGACAGAACAACAGATGTCGTATTTGTTCATTTCAAATTCGCTAATTGCATGTTTATACCGACTACTTAAGGTTCATAAAAATGTCACCTCTCCTCCAGGGAGCCCTATTGTATCCAGGGCCGCCATCAGAAATTTTGTAGCCCCATACATCTGGAACGTCTGGGGCCCTGCCATTGCCGTTCTACTCCTGGCCGCCCCCCCCCAGCCAACCCCTCCACCACCCCCAGTCTGTATGTAGGTATATAGGGTCCTCTGTGGGTAGATTAGGGCCCCTATGGGTAGCTAGGTAGCTGAGGGCCCCCTGTAGCTAACTAGGTAGCTTAGGGCCCCCTGTAGGAAACTAGGTAGCTTAGAGCCCCCTTTAAGGAACTTGGGCACCCTGTAGTTAGTTTAGGGCTCCTGTAAGTAGTTTAGGGCCATTTGTGGTTTAAGTACTCACTTTTTAAATTTCCATTTCTGTGAAGCAAGGGGGAACCCGGTCCCCCCCTTTGCCGGGGCTGGGCCCCATACGGGATTTACTGCTTCTTTTGCAATGTTTATGCAAAATTGTTATGAAAATTCATTGAGTATTTTTTTCACCCATTTTGTTGGACCCCCCCGTCATTTATTAAGGTTACAAATGATGTATTTTCTTAAAATGGGAACATCTAAAATTTTTAATAATGAATGTTTTTGGTTACATGTGTGTGGAATCACTCTTTTACTTCCATACATCTTTTTGGGATGGGTTGTTGGCATCAAAAAAATTTTTTTTCATATGTCAGATTTAAAAAAAAATCTTTGTGATCTGATTATTGAATTGCTTGAACACACAATTTTTTTCTCTTTCGGGAATCAATCTATCTGCAAATACAAGGGACAGCCATGGGGGCAGAATGTGCTCCATCCTATGCTAATTTTTCCCTTTTTTTTGGGGAAAAAGGATGATTTGTTTTTAACAGATCCAATCCCGGGTTAAATAAAAAAGATGAAAATTTGGGGTCGCTCCCTTTGGGATGCCATTTTATTTGCATGGCAGGGTTCTGTTGAAGTACAAAAACATCAATTCTATACATAATCAACAATCAGGGGAAATTAAAATAAACCCAAACCCCAAGGTGGGGCTTTTTCCCCTGGCTTTTTCAAGGGGAAGGGATGGTAAAGTGTAAAAAAAGGGGGCCCCATTTTTTGAAAAAATTTAAACCCAAACCCAATATAAGCAAACTAAATTGATGAAAACCCCCCACCAATCAATTAAAAAACCTATCCCGGGGTTAAATTAAATAGGGGGAAAATCCAAAAACCTTAAATTCACAAAAGGGAAAAACCCCAGAGTCCATATTACTAAGGGGCAGAAAATTAGAAAAAGAGTGTAAGAAAAACCCTACTTACGCCCCCTGTTTTTTTAAAAGCCCCGGGAAAATTAGGGGCCCCCGGGAAAGAAAGACCGCAAGGGGAGGGAGAGCCGGGGAATAAACCCCTGCTTTCCCATGACGGGAAATTTTAACCCATGCAAATGAGTCGTGGAACGCATTTTTCCCTTTTCCATTAGGTTTAAAAAGGACATCAAGGTCCCCGTGGAGCCCCGTTTACACCCCAAAATTTTAAAAGGTGATTTAAAAAAGGGAAAGTGTAAAAGGGAAAAAAAGAAGTGTTAAACCAAATTTGAAAGGGCAAAAGTGTTTAAAAAAAGGAAAAATAAAAAAATTCTTGATGTTAAAAAAAATTGGGTGTTACAGTTTTTAAAAAATTTTAAAAAATTAAAAATTAAAGTATATAACAGAATAAAAAAATATGAAAAATATAAATAATTTTAGATGTTATAAAATTTATATGTGTAAAAAAAAAATCCCCAAGTGGCCTATTTTGAAAATATGTGAAAAAAAATCATAGTGAAAATTAAAAAAAATTAAAACAATGGGGAATTTACAAAATTAAATCCAATGAATCAATATATCATACAACAAATGTATCAAATACATATTAAAAATTAAGGGCAAACTTGTTTTGAATTCTGACCTGATAGACAGTTTAAATCAAAATTGGTAAGGACTTTTGGGACCAAATGGGTTTGGGGTGTTCTTCTGCAGGTCTACATACGGGCAGTTTAGGCAATTTCCCCAAAATTTCCCGGCACCACCTTTTTCCCCGGTTTGGGTTCTTCTGCGGTCCTTAAAATACGGGCAGTGTAGGCCCCAAAACCACAATTTTGGCTCAGGCACCCTTTACCCTTTGGGTTTTTTTCTGCAGGGCATACTTTCAGGGCAGTGTGAACCAAAACCCCAAGTCGGGTCAGGCACCATTTACCCCTGGCTGTTCTTTGGGAGGCAAAACAAACAGGGCAGTTTTTGAAAACCCCCTAACCCCCCAAACCCGGCTCAGGCCCACCTTTACCCTGGTCTGGCTGTTCTTCCTTTTAGGTCATTTCAAAACAGGGCGTTTTAGAACCAAAACCACCCAAATCTGGTCAGGAACCCCCCTTTCCCTGGTTGTTCTTTTAAAGGGCATAATACAGGGCGGGGTAGAGCCCAAAACCACAATCTGGCTCAGCCCACCTTTACCCTGGTTTTGGGGTTTTTTGCAGGTCATTTCTTTCAGGGCGTGTAGAGGGCCAAAAAACCCCCAAAATCGGCCCCAGGCTCCACTTTACCCTGGGGGGTTTTCTGCAAAGGGATCAAAAGGGGAGTGTAGGGGCCCCAAAACCCCAATCCCGGTTAGGGGCCCCCCTTTTTTCCCCTGGGGCTGGCTTTTTCTTTTGGGGGTTTTTACATTCAGGGCAGTTAGAGCCCAAAATCCAAAATTTTGGCTAAAGGGAAAACCTTTACCCGGACTGGCTGTTCTAAATGTTCCCGGGAAAAAAATTTTGGCATCAAAAAATTCAAATGTGGTTTTATGTCTTTCTAATTGGTGCTATGGCCCCCCCGAACGCCCCCAAAAATTTGGTGCAAAAAGGTCTTTGGGTGGGAAACCCAGGGGGGAAATTTATTCCCCCAAGTTTGGAGTGCACTGTTCCCTACATCTATAGAAGTGGTTTGCTACAGTTATTGAGGCCAGAATTCTGGGGACAGGCCCCCTTTAAATGTTGCCCCTTTAAATGTAAAACAGAATTATAAAAAATTTACAAAATCATAAACCCTTATTTTAATTTATTCAAATAGAGTGAATTATATATATAAAAAAGTTTATTTTTACATAGACTCAGTACTTAACATGAAAATAAAAATAAAAAAATTTAAAAAGGGAAGTGGATTGTTCTTTTCAGATGAGTAGGCGCATATTTGCTTAAGGATCAAATGATGAAAGGATCAAAGGGGGTTTTTCATAGGCTCCCAAAAAATAAATTTAAAAAAAGTCATCAACAAAAATACCCAAAAATTAAATGACACAACAAACAATTAAAGCAGAAAGGAATACATGACTAAAAATATATGGCTAAAGCAGAAGTAGTCTATAAGAATGGGACAAAACTCAGACGCTCATTTAATCCATGGGGGCTGATGGTATTAAGAGCAAAGATCCACCCCCAGTTCTTTTTTAGCTAATATTCTTTTCCTTTTCCCCCACCCAGGGGAGCCATAACCTTGTCCAAAACCCCAGATTTTCAACAACTCAGCTTTTCAATAAAGTGCCCAAAGTTGAAATGTCGGGGGATAGGTTTTAAATATGTAAGTTCATCCACCTCACGAACTGTATGCCCAAGACATGTTCTCGGATTCTTCTCGTGAATTTTCCCCCCTTTGGTTTAAGGGCCCAAAAAAGATGAGGTTAAAATTTGGGGAGGTGGCAGAAATTTAAAGGGCCCCCCTGGTTTTTTGAAATTTTTTATTGTGAGTGATTTTTTACTCCTTGGGTTTTTGAAAAAGTTCCAAAAGATTTTGTCGTTTAAACATTTGGGCAAGAACACTTTTCCCCCAAGGGTTTACTCCCCATTGTGGCCCCTTTTAATTAAAAGTACCAAAACGTTTTTCTCGTAGTAATTCCACCAAAAGTCACTCAAATTGGGGTGATTCCTATAAGTTGTTAAAATCTTTTGTATAAATTCACAAAAAATTTCACACGCGAAAGATTTCCCAAAACGGGGAAACGATTTCTAAAAAGATTCTGTTTCTTGAAGTTTCAAAGTTTAAGTTCTTTCTAGCCCATTTTTCGATACCTCTATCCCAAATCTTACACGGGTTTCCTCAGCTTTTTTCAAAGAATTTGTGTGTGGAACAAACCCTTTCACCCTTAAATATTGCCAACTGGGAATTACGTTTTAAAAATCTCTCGAAAGGGGATTTTGCAGCAAAAAGAAAATTTTAGCCGCCTTTTTTTTGTAGAGATCAGAGGAAAAATCAGTTTAATCAACACGAAGGGGAAAATTTGAAAGGAAGGGCGTCAATGAATTTTCGAGTCTCTTTTCGTGTTAAAGCGCCTGATGTATGAAAGTGGTTTTTGGCTCTAAATGGTGTGTAAAAATTTCCCCCCCCTCACCTGTATGTTTGGCGCATCACAGAACTTAGGACATTAGTAATCCCCAAAAGTTTTAAAGGCTATAGACAGGCTGGAAAATAAGGAAATCTTAGAAAAGCTGTGTGATAAAAACTTGGAATGATCTCTTGGTGGACCACAGGTCCCAGCAATACCGTGCTGTGCTGGCTCTTTTGGGATGTGAATAAAGGGTGAGAGCGCAAAACTAAATGTAAAAATTTAATGTAGTAAAAAATTTGAAAAATAAAAATCTGAAAAAACACATCAATAAATTTTTTTTAGATTCTTAATTTTAATACTTTTAAGGAGTATTTCTTTAAAATTTTGGGGGATTATATATTTTTATTTAAAATTTTTATGTCAATTTTTAAAAAAATTTTTTAATTCATTTTTACAGTTTGATAATTATAATAAATTCTTTTTATTTTTTTACGGTGGAACCGAGAAATTTTGGAAATTTTTTTCCCCTTTCAGCAAACCAGTCACTGCGACTCCTCGTAGGGAATACATTGACAAGGTCTGCCTGTCCGAGCGTAAGCGCCCGGTTTTAAAAATTTTTGTTCTGAAAGGGGGTTTGCAGCACAGCCAAAAAGCAGTGGGGTAAAGGGTTTAAAAATGAGCATTTTGAGCAGTGGAAGAGTCTTGCGAGTGTTTTCTTTAAAGTGTGTTTTTTCTTTTAAGTGTGGAGACTTGGATTTGGGGACTTTAG